>BMAO01032821.1:0-53771 GCA_019973975.1 Trichonephila clavata
ACCCTGACTTACGCAAACTCGACTTACGCGGTTATCAGTCCCATCTATCGCGTAAGTTCGGGGTATTGCTATACAGTAGAACGTCGTTTATCCGAATCAATTGTGACCGGACACCGTTCGGATACGCGATTGTTCGGATAGCCGAAAACCGAATGAGATCCATGCAGAATATTATACTGGACACTATATAAGCATTGAAAATCATCATATGTGTGAAACGTGCTTGAAGAAAAAGCCAAATAGGTACAAAACGTCGTAATTTTACCTTGATATTGAAAATAATCGCTTATTTTTCGCTGTACCACTGTACACCTTCGTTTTTCCACTGCAAGGTCTCTTATTCTCTTCAGCAGCAGTAGTTGAGTAAGACAGCACTTTGATTGTTGTTCGTGCCACACTATAGCTGTCTCTAACGAAGAAACGCTTCAGCATTTGATGGACCCTTGCTACTTTCGTTGTTGCTGTTGTTGTCCTCGTCTTCATCCGTTCAATCGTCGACAGGGTCGGATTCTTCTTGAACGGAAGTCACTATCTCGTCATTATTTAGCATTTGAAATCCACAGTCTTCTGCATCGCATGCCATCCAGGTTTATACATCAACAAAACTCAACAAAAGAGCATATGTACACCCCTCACTTGAAAACAAACTGACGTAATACTCCGCACAGATGTTTACCAAATCGCACAACTGAAATTCCCCAAATATCTCTCAGCTTGGGTTTTCTCGTCACTTTTGGCCTCGCAGGAAACAAATGTTGAGCATTGCACTTTTCGAAAACGTATCCGGACTTTGGTTCGGATATTTGACGCTGCGGGTAATAAGCGTTCGGATAAACGACGTTCTACTGTATCTGCTTTTTCAAAATCAAATGTATAATCAATATTTAATCAAAAATCATGTATTTAAAGGGGTTGATTCATCACCAGAGGGAGCTGCGATCGCTTAGTGATTGTCACGTGATTATCAAATAAACAATAACAGCTAATCGTATTACACTTGTGGTTGTGTGCTAACCGTCAATTTTGCTTACATTCACATTTTATATTCTTTAAAAATTTTAGTAACCTAAATATTTTTAATACATTTTCTAGTCTTTTGATTTTCGTATAGTTATCAAATATATACATAGTTTTAGTTTATAGTATTAGATTTAAGTGTTTAGTTTATGCTTCTGTTCTTTGACCTCGTATCTTGTGTTTTTGTATACTTTTAGGCGTAGTCAGCCAGCCACATTGTGTTTCAAAAAATTACGCATCGTTCAATTGAACAAAATTCTTTATACATATAAATTAAGTGTTAAAGTGTAGAACAGGGGGAGGGGGCTTGGGCGGTGTCAATTTCTTTGGCGACCGAAATCGATCGCCAAGCATCGTAATTTTCGATAGGTGTTTGGAGAATTTAGCTTTTCATTATTTTTTTTTTTTTTTTTTTTTTTTATTATAAATTGTGCAGTAGAACATATGGCTTTGCGACCGAAATCGATCGCAACATCGTAATTTTCGATAGGTGTTTGGAGAATTTAGGCTTTGTCATTAGTTTGCCAGCCACATTGTGTTTCAAAAATTTATGCATCGTTCAATTCAACAAAATTCTTTATACTTATAAATTAAGTGTTAAAGTGTAGAACAGGGTTGGGGACTTGGCGGTCTTTGGCGACCGAAATCGATCGCCAAGCACGTAATTTATATTTAAATTAGTGTTTTTGCCACCCATTGTTTAATTTGCATGTTCATTCAAATTCTTTATACTTATAATAATGTAAATTAAATGATTTTTGGACCGAAACGATCGCAAGAACTTAAAAAATAATGACACAAGATAGACAACATAATTTTCGATAGGTGTTCCGAGAATTTACAAATTACAATTTTGCTATAAAAATAAAGAAATATTAATATGAAATTTTAAAAAAATATATATTTATAAAGCTATCAATAATACATAAAAAAATTGTATTTTTTTTTTAATTGAAGGAAAGGAAGGATTTTATTTGTTAATAGATGCAGTTATTTGTTTTGATAGTAGATGCATATCCGAAAAAATGCCGCCAAAATACTCAGTCGAATCAAACACGTAGGAATTTGTTGAGCGTATTATCATGTGATTATGACGTCAGATGAATCGAGTCCATTGAATAAAAGTTCAAATTGTGCTTCTTCGCAAGTACATTTATTAGTCATGTGAGATAAGAACAATTCTGCTTAAGGGAGATGCAGGTAGCTGCCGATGTACGGCATTTTTGATAATGATAATGACGTTACGATGAATCTGGCAATGAAAACAACGTAAAAAATGTCACTTTTTTTTTATTACGAAAATGGAGAAAGAGATAAAAAAATATTTAAGCTCATATTAAACCTCTGATAAATTTATGACGTAATTTAGGATTGATTGTGTTAGGGTCACATTATCTAGATTTTATACTAAAATTCAAACTGAGGTCCATCTTTTTTTTCTTTTCAGTAATAAACTGCTCTCAAACAGCATGAAAATAATCAATGCCTCGAACTCAAATATGCAAGTATGCAAAATCTATAAACTGTAGAACATCGTTTATCCGAACGTTTATTATCCGGAGCGTCAAATATCCGGATACGTTTTCCAGCAGTGCAATGTGCTCAACAGTTGTTTTGCGTGAGGCCAAAAGTGACGGGAAAACTCAAGGTGAGGGATATTTGGGAAATTTCCTAATCAATACTGCTGCTCAAGAAAATCAGAGACTGCAGTGAAAGAAACGAAGGTGTACAATGGTACAGCGAAAAATATTTTCGCCATTCAAAGTAAAATTGCGACATTTTGCTTTTTCAAGCATGTTTCCCGCATGTGAGGATTTTCAATACTCTTATAGTATCCGGTTCATATATTACATGGATCGCATTCGGTTATCCGAACGGTGACCGGTCCCAATAGATTCGGATAAACGACGTTCTACTGTACATTAAAATAGGTTTAACGCGAAAACGCTTAAGACGCAATCTCGGTCAACACGGAATAATACAACGGTCTCGATAAAGTACTATGTGTTTTCATGCATTTTTTCTTTTAACACGAAACGAAAATTGCTTAATACGAAAGGATTTCCCTTCTGAGTATGAACAAAATACGGAAAATCCAACCACGCAGGAACGTCATCGGGAGAATTCGAACAGTAGATGATTATAATGTGTAACCAGCCCCAATTATAGCATACAAAGACATTTTGGAGTTCGTTCAAACCTCAAAAAATATCATTGATGCAGATTGCGACTACGAAAATACGATGAATTATGCAGCTTCTGGGGAACATCATGAAAAGTATGTGCAGTTACTTAGACGCACATTCCTATGTTGAAATGAATAACAAAATAGACGACGTCGAACAATTTGTTGACAATTGGACAAAAGGCAATGCTTATCAGATTATTTTCCCAAAACTCGATAAATGTTTTGTTTTTCAAAACCTTGTAAATTTTGTATTAAATTTCATTGATTTTTATTAAATACATGCATATAGGCATATCTATGTAAATATAATGTACTGTAATAAACTTAATATTGGTGAATATATTATTTTTTACAATATTCTGTAACACGAAATTCTTTTAACACGAAAAATTATTTCAGTCCTCTCAATTTCATGTTAAACGATTTTCACTGTATATAAAGAAGATAATCGACTCACTCACTCATCGCGAGATTTTTGAACTATTAGACTAACAGACTTGAAATTTGGTAAGCATGTTTTTTGTTGTTGTTGTTAAGTAGAGCTAAGAACGAATTTTGCGGATATTGACTCCCAAAAGGGATTAAGAGGAGTTTAGAGGCAGAAAAAAATTAAACTTTCCGTGTTTGAACTATTGGATGTACAAACTTGAAATTTGGCAAAATTTTCTCTTTTGTTTCACAGAGATCCGCTACGAATGTGTTCTGTAGAAATCAGCTCTCATGGAGAGAAGAGTTCCGGAGAGCATTACAGAGAAAAAAATCACATGTTTGGACAACCATACCAACAGACTTGAAATTTGGCGAACATGTTTCCATTGTTGAGTAGGGATCGGCTAAGAACGGATTTTGGGGAAATCGACTCTCAAGGGGGATTACGGGGGATTATATACAAAAAGAATTTCCTTTTTTGAGCTATTAGATGTACAAAATTGAGATTTGGCAAGCATGTTTCCTCTGTAGTAAAGAGATCCGCTAAAAATAGGTTTTGCTGAAATCGACTCTGGGAGTAAGAGATAATTTATTTTTATTTGATTTAAGTCCTTTTTTAATTTAGAGGCGAAGGCTATACGAATGTTTTTCAATACAATCTAATTCTTAATTCTAAGACTATATATTAATAATTTAAAAACAGCATATAGTCCAACGTCGTAAAATACCCAGCGAAGCGGGAGGGTAATGGCTGATATTTGAATATGTAAGATTTTTTAACTGCTTTTTAAATATTCAATAGCTTGAATTAGATTATAAATGGATTTTTAATCCCTCCATGGCGTGATGAACCATGATTGCGTTAAATATAATGATTTCTTTCCCCATTTTATTATTTCAAGCACGGGCATTTTCATAAAGCTTCTTGTATTTTTAATGTTTTATATGTTTCTTTAAGTTTCCGTTGTCTAAAATTACGATTCTTATTCATGGGGATTTACTTAAAGATTCTAATATTTATATTCAAAGGAAATACGAGCTTTAACATAGACAACTTTTTGGCATTCTTCTACATTTGTCTTCCAATGGAGATTGTATTGATCTACGCAGTCATCCTGTAATTTGAAGTTTCTTATTTTTGTTGTTACATTTTGTATGATTGTTTCTAGTTTGCTTCTTCTTGCTATTCTACATACATTTTCTGAAGTTATTTATATAAATATGCTATAAAAAAGAACTTGTAACGGGTTCTATTTGGGTCTTCTATTAATCCTCCTGGGGAAAATATTCTTTAAATGTGTTTTTAGTTTGAAAACCGCTTTCCGTAGAGATGACTAGATATTCTCTCATTTGGGTACCGGCCCATAAAGGAATACAGAATAATGAAGTAGATAAAAACTAGCCAAAGCCTCTCTAGAACCTCGGAGTTTTATTCCTTGGATTTCAGTGGAGAATCTTCATACACACACATATTTCAAAAAACAACATAAAAGTAAAAAAGAAGAAGCATGGACAAAGAGCAGAAGTTATAAAAACTATAAGGCATAAAATATATTTCACATCTTGAAAAGTGGAATAGACAGGCAGTAAACAATAGAAATTTAGAGGTTTTAATTAATAAGAAAATGCGAGCAAAAAACTACCATTGAATGACATATATTTTCTTTTCTAAACAAGCAGATTTGACAATGTGTTCGTAATGTCAAGTGCCAGAAACAAGTGAACATTTCATTTTAACCTGTAAAAATTACAAAACTCAACGAAAAATTTTATCTCTAATCACGGAGAATGATCTTACTCAACAATAGCGAGATGTAAAACAATAGAGCAGGTCCAAAAAGTAGAAGAATTTTTAATATCAGCCGATAGATTCTAAAATATTAATATATTCTTGGAATTCTGTCGGAGCATAAGGCGATGGTCACATCTCCAGATTTACAGTGGTATACAGTAGTACAGTGGTTCACTTCAATACAGTGATACCACTGTATTGAAGTGAATTGAACTAATGACTTGATTTTATGAAAATATAACTACAATTTAAGTGCCTATTGTTGAATATGCAAATTAATGGTTAATCATTAATTGTTAAGCGTGTAATCTAAGTATCGGAATAGGTGAATAGCGACTGAGTGGTCGCGCCTCTTGCGAAGAGAAATCGAAGTGGAATCTACTAGGAAGTGGTGAAGTAATCAACTTTCGAGCTACCGGGCATCGAGAAGATTCATAACAAGGAGTACATCCAGATCAGTACTTTCGATAAGATTTTTTTAAGACAAGAAAAAAAAAAGAAACGAGTCTTACAGTATATGATGTGTAACATCTGACTTGTTATCATGGTAAATACGCAATAGTGACTTTAATCCTGAAAGAAATGAATCGGTTATGAATGGAAATAATTTTCTATCGAACAATTATATCTTTAATGAAAATTTTATTTAATTAACACAAGGAGTAATGCAATTTTTTATCAAAAATATTTATTATTGTTCAATTTGGGGAAGAGCGGAGACAATAGATTTATGAAAACTAAAGTATGACACAAAAACTTGGGATTTCAAAGTATTTAAAAATCGTTGAAAAACGGCGTCAATAACAGTACCACTGTTAGTTGTCGAAACATTTCGATTAGCGTTCATTTCGAGCTTGAGTTCATCTTTCAGAAAAGCTATGAGCGTCTCAGCTTCTGGCAAACTGAAGTTAACGTTAAAATCACCACTCAAAATCAGGGAAGCGAGTGATAATTTTTTTTTAAAAAAAAAGAGCAGAACTACCTTCGATAAAAATACAAAATGCAGGAAATCTTTAATTTTTTTTAACGGTTTGATTCGGAGAAATGTATGCGACCACCAAAATGACAAGACTTGCTGGTATGTGCGGTAGGCGGGCGTCTTAATTGCTACTACAGTTGGACCCCCAGACGAGGATAGCGAAGAGACACCGTCAAGCGCATGCTTAAAAAATTAGAAATATTAGAGAAAATCAAAAATACCCGTTTACTTAATTAGTTAGTTTTTTTTAATCACAATTAAAAATATTATATTGACAGTGACAGGAATTAACCTCAAAGTATGAAAACGATACGAACTTAAATATTTATTCAAATAATTCCATATTACTTACTCCTATTTTTTTAAGAATAATGAGCTTTGTCAGACGCTTACCAGGAAATATAATTATTAATATATATAGTTTACACAAAATAAATATATCCTCAGATTTCACACACAACGAGCCCTGAGACTTTGACAATAGAGCCTAAGAATCACAAGTTTATTCTGAATGAAGTCTAATAAGACTTGCTGGTATGTGCGGTAGGGGGGCGTTTTAATTGCTACTACAGTTGGATCCCCAGACGAGGCTAGCGAAGAGACACCCCAAGGCGCTGAATTGGTCAAATCAAACAGCTCGCGCTTCCCCGACTTCCTGTTACGCATTTCCGTCCCTTTTCACGAAATCACTCCAACAAATATCCAGCAACCGAGAGTAAAGATGTTACACATCAAAAACCTGCCGACAGATGGCGCTCGTACAAACGACTGAGTTGGAAATATGCAAATGAGACAGACGATTACAAATAATGATGCTCTTGATCCAGATCTAATTCTAAGTTGCATGCCAATTAAGTAAACAAGGATGCTGAGCGAGAAAGACAAAGCTTTGTTGGGGAAGCTGTTTTTCATAAACAAGGAATCAGCGACTGTTGCACTGCGTAAATCCCGACTTCAGAAAAATGTGAAGACTGGAAAAGGACCTTCAACAGTGGTACGCCTCATAAAACTTGTTCAGCAATTTGAGGAAACTGGATCACTCGAGGATCGTGTAAGATCCGGACGACCAAGTCTAAGAATCATTAGCAAACGTTGCAAGTTTGCATGGCCTTCTCGGTCTCCAGTTCTGACTCCAGTAGACTTTTGGCTGTGGGGATGTTAAAATTCTTAGGTGTATTAATCCCGTCCATCCAATCTGTCGGAATTTAAATATGCGATCCACTGAGAGCTGTCATGTATACAGGTGGACATTCTGTGTGCACTCTGCCGTTGCTGGATTTGTGACACGCTTGGAATGTGTCATCCCTTATGGTGGTGGATATGTGGAGCACATGCTGCTGTAATAAATGATTTGGTAACGTTACTTCTGTTATTTGCGAGTCTTTTCTTTCACTTATGTACAAAATGCCACTTATCGGGTGTGTTTTTTTATTTTTTTTTCTTTTTCTTATCTTAAAAAAAATTTCGTGACTTATCGATGCTAAACCTGCAAACCATTTTTTATTTTGTTTAATTTTCTGGGTTTTATAAATTTTTAAAGTTTTTATGGACTTTTTACCCGTACGGTACATGAGTGCCGTTAAAACTCAGAAACGAGTCCCGGTGGTGATAGCCTTTATTCCCATCCATTAAGAAGATTCCCGTTTTTACTTGAATCTTCCCCCAAGGGGCTTTGCAAGGGCTTAAGAAGTGTTAGAGATAAAATCCTTGTTTCTGAACTATTAAACCCCTGCAGACTTAAAATTTTGTAGGCTATGATCCATTACAAAAGGTGGCTTGCGAAAATTGACCTTCAAGGGACGTTGCGAAGCTTAAGAGGCTTTATAGATAAATATTCCAGTTTTTGAACTATTAAACCTATAGACTTGAAATTTTCTAAGCATGTCCTTTTCATAAAGTAGAGATTCACTACAAAAGAAGGTTAGCGAAAATTGACCCACAAGGGGCGTTGTGAGGGCTTAAGGTACGTTACAGATAAATAATAAGTGCACTCATTTAAAAAATTATTTTATATTTTTCTATTCATTGTTTTGTGGTAGGTTTTACCATCCTTACAAATGAGCAATTATATCAAGAATAATATTTTTTATATTTAAAAAATTAACCCGTGCGGAGAACGGGTACTTCAGCTAGTTAATTAATA
Source organism: Trichonephila clavata (assembly GCA_019973975.1). Lineage (NCBI taxonomy): Eukaryota > Metazoa > Arthropoda > Arachnida > Araneae > Nephilidae > Trichonephila > Trichonephila clavata. The sequence continues at coordinate 8,549 of BMAO01032821.1, forward strand.
AAATTAATTTAAGCGACTTGAGATAACGAAATAATAATCAATTTAAAAAATAAATGGAAATTTCAATTAAATTAATTCCCGAGTTAACAACTATAAATCAAGGATTAAAAAATTAATCCTAAATCTAAATTTATAGTATTTCTTGTTAAATCATCGTCAGTTACTATAAGAAGTGAGTAATTATGTCTTTTGCTTTTGTGTGCTTGCGAAATAAATTACGACGTCCATTTTTCATCTTCTTTATTCTCCACCGCATTTAGGAAAAATTCTATATTTAAAATTTTAAACTGCAATTCACTTCAATTTTTAGAATATTTGCATATACAACTTCGGGGGATGAACGTGAACTGTCTAAGTAAACCTGATAAAAAGCAATAAAATCATGTGAAATAACGCAAAGACTGCGAGCAAGCCTGACAACAAAAAGGTATCATTCAAAGTTCCTTTTCCAATTTTTTTTTTCTTCTTAATTTAATTTTATATAATAAATAATTGGTTTAAGATAATTTCAAGGCCCATATACTAAAATAATATGGTAAGTATCCCAACATAAAGAACTTTAAAAGTTGTACATTTTTTCTTTAAAGTGTTAGACATCTTCAATTTATATATGCGTGAGCTTTAAAATCAAAAATTTATCTTACTTAATTTTGAATAACTTACGATGTATCAAGTACCACTTAGCTCAAATATAGGGAATTAAAAAAAATTTCACCTTTTTTTTTTTTTTCTTACTTTGAATACTAGTGAAAACGATGCAATAGGCTAAATACATGCCAACTACGTGATAAATGCAATCATGTGACCTCCATTGAATTCAATACTTACATTAGACTTATTCTTGTCGTCTTGCTTGTAAAATTTGGATAAACTTTCAACTTTGATGAGATTAGCTAAATAAGTACAAATATTAAAATTCTTTAAAAGGTTTTTCAAATTTTTTTTTTAATCTATATTATACGTGCATTTTTAAATCAGTTGTGTTTTATTTACTTATGTGAGTTATTATAGTTGATAAATATCTACATTTTGAAAGAAAGTTTCTGCAATAAGTAAAAGTTGGCAACAACGAACTTGGAAACATGTGATTGCATTTATCATGTGACTATGACGTCACATGAATTTATGACCTGATTGATCGAAAACATGTTATTACAGTTATCACATTACTATGACGTCAAAAGAATTTAGCCCATTAAAAAAAGGAAATATCTTGCTTAACCCCTTAACCAGCGTATATATGTTTCACTCAGCTGGTGTGTGTTAAATGCCTCGGACGTATATAGTATACGCCTTTCCGAAATACGATCCTTTTCTTTGCGCTGATATCAGTGAAACTTTTCCGAGCGCTTTGGAATGCAACAAAATATATTTGACAGTGTTTTCAAAGGACTTACTTATTTCAGAGAAAATTTTACTTGTTTATGCCTTTTCTTTTCTCCTCAATACACCGCATACGCGTACCTATACGAAAAACGGTGGCACTTGGGAGCGAACCCGTAACTTTTAAGGCATTTTCTAGGCGTTTAGGAGATTAAAACGTTGTTATATATATATATATATATACATCAGAGGCGCTCACAAGGGGGGTTGTCCTGGCGTCCTGACACCCCCCAAAAGCCCTTGAGTTTTTTTTTATTGATGTATATATATTCGATGATAACATTCGATAGATGGATATATATAACGTAAAATTTAATTAAAAACTTGTAATTAACAATTTATTTTATTAATTGATGCTAGCTATTAATTCAATAATTTATTTTTTACTGTTTTTTGTTAAAAAAAAATTGACAAAATCAGAAGAATCAATTGGTGTTGTCTTGAGGTATGATACGAGATGGGAGACTTTCGACCATGGACTCCCCCCTTGGAAAATTTTTGTGGGCGCTACTAATATATATATATATATCGAAACTGAGAAATCTCTGAAGCATCACATTCAAAAAATAAATTGTTAGTCAAAGTAATTCATATTTGATACTTTTAATCATAGTAATGCGTAATCGGGCCGATTTTATGTACTTTACTTTCGAGAAATTCTGTTTACTATATATTTAACATAAGCATGTACTAGGATGTTCAAGGACTTATATTAGAGCCAATACCGACTTATTTTTCTCTTTCATATTCTACATTTAAAAAAAAAAATCTCTAGACTCCCGTTCAACAAAAAAAAAAGCAAACCACCCCTTCAGTCTTCCTTTTTCCAGAACTTTCCAGAACGGAAACCTCCCATCCCACCTACAAGGTCCATTAGATCACCGTTATTATTATTGTTCATTACCACACTTAAAGTGTAATTGAGACGATCCTTGGACTGGTCATGGCCCTTTTCTGAAAAACGGGTCAAGGGTGGACTTCAGTGACCGGCAGCCACTTTCTGCGTCATTTGATTCCCTTCCTCCTTGTCTAGATTAAGTTAATTTCGGGTCGTCTCTTAATTCGAGCGTTGTGTTACGCGATGCTCTAATTCCAGTATGCTTCAAGTATGTCCTCACTCATTAGGATCGAGGTAGCAATCCTGTAATGATTACTCCTTTCGTCTTACCGTGTCCTGGTTACGGGGATTTTTGTGGGGGAGCCAAGACGGTTTTAGAAAATGGTACACCACACCTGTGGGGTTGAGAGGGATGGATGTAGGTGAAATTTCATAACATGGACTGTTTAGATCGATCTAATATAGAATGGGGTTGACAGAAGGGTTTTCTTTTTTTCTGATGAAAAAGTTAATCTCGAAAATATAACGTAAGGCAACGATTTTGTGAAGGAATAATCAAAAAATAAATAAATAAACAAGTAACATAAAAAAAAAATTTATAAGTCATTTTCTACTTAGGTCAACTAAGAAAAATTTTATTTTAGTTACTTTTTATTAAATAGTTACAATTAATATATAAATATGTATATACATATGACTGAATCACGATATTAATGACCAAATAGAAAGCGATTTTCCGTGCAATTTTCTCTATTTTTCTTTCTACATATGGTGTTGGATTATTTTTTTGTTCCTATTTATTGATTAATTAAATTTAATAATTCCAATAAAATAGTACATTAAAAAGAAATCACATTATTATAAATTAGGTCATCCCGAGTGTGATTCGAACCCTCGACCTTTGGACTGGAAGTCCAAAGGTCCATCCATTGCGCCACATGGACACGAAAAACGGTTCTCCTTTCTTGCTGGTAGACTATTATTTTTGTTTGTTTACTATTTATTCATTTCATAATTGAATCTAATGAATTAATATTTGAAAAAACTTTATATCAAGTGCCATCCACTACAAGTTTAAGATAATGTATTTGAACTTTCATTAATAGAAAGTATTTTATTAACGATTGAAAATTTGAGCAATATATATATATATATATATATATATAGGGAGAGAGTAAACTAATAGTAGGAATTGAAAAATTGTTGTCTGAAAAATTCAGGGAAACTCAACACTTTTTAAACCCTGTCACGTTAAAATCCTAAAACAGTTCACTTCCCTTGATACTTTAAACTTAATTTTAAATTTCCGAATAATTCTGAAAATAGCTCCTTAGTAAACACATTTTCTCTTTCTCTCTCATTCACGATATAACTCATTTTCATTCTTAGATATTCAGGCCTTATGCATTTATTGTTTATTTTTTCTTCTTAGTGAGTGCTTATTAATGCCGCACTTTTTAGCAACACTAGAGATATTGGCGACGGATTCCGTAATTCTCCTCTACCAGGAGAAGAGGAGGGCACTCCTCCAAGCTACCACATCACTCTAACAGGGAATGGGGGATTTTGAACCTCGATATAGTTAACTCTTTAAGTGGTTTGTCCATGCAATGTACCGGGCACTAATATTCTCTTTTTTTTATTTGAGCTTGTTTTTCAACCTTATGATGTATTATTTAGTAATAGTATTCTGAAAAGGTGAGCAGTTTGGCTTTGATACTAAAATGCTGATCATCCGGCAATTTTTTTTTTTTTTTTTTTTTTTGTGGTGAAGGTTGGAATTAGTACGGTGTTAATTAAAAACAATAAAAAATGTGCCTTTTTTTTAAGCATTGTAAGTAATAAAAAGACCTCTTAAAGGGTTTTAATTCATCACCCCACGTCTTGTGGAAAGCTTTAGTGGTCTAGTGGTCAGTCTGCAGTGGTACTAGGGCTCAAATTCATGAAACGCCGACCACGAGTTCATGCCCAAAACCACTAGGCTACCATGTGTGTGGCCACTAATTTCCTCCCCAAAAATTACACCGACTTCTTTGGTACGATTTCAATTCTTTTTAGCTTTGGCTCAAATTATTTAAATGATTTGAATTTTCATAGTGAAAAGTTAAATTTTACTTTAACTTCGATTTTTAAGTCTCGCTTTACTTTTACAACTTTTTAAAGTTACGAAAGAGGAATTACAGCTAATTTTTACCTTTTGACTTTAGAAAAGGGTATAGTTTACAGTAACAGCATCTCCTAAAAAAAGGCCTGCTTATTTTATTACCTCAATTGTAGTGTGTTGACAAGGTAGCGTTTTCGGTCATACAGCTAATTGTTAAAAATCATTTTATTTCTATGTTAAATAAATATTTTCTAGAAAACACTAATAAGGTATTCCGTTGTTCACCGGGAAGAAGAAAAATAAAGTCACGTACAAAAGTCTCGTCAGGGCCGCCAGGCCGTTGTGCCGCTTATATTCTCCGCTTTCATTCATCTGTCATCGAAATCCAGAAATGGAGTACCACCAATTATTGGTACTGAGGGCGCTCGCCCCACAATTTTTTAGTCCAGCAAGATCAGGAAACGGGAACAGTGAGAATGAGTCCCTTTTTTTAATTCCGAATCGACCCTTTTAAACTCCAGGGTTGGGTCACCTACATGCCCCTCGCCACCTCTCATTGACGGGCCGCAAACTTTGCACGCGGCTTCCCCGACTTCCTTTGCAGTTCACTGGTGCGGGCGGCTTCTTCTGATCCTCTCCCGCGAAAAAGGCCGGTGTCCAACATCTGGAGGCCTAAACTCGACCGTCATTCTTTTCGCCGAGGGTGCTTCTGCGACACTCCTTGGTGCCAGAACTTTCCATACAGATTGGCTCCGTCAATGGGGTAGGGAAACAAAAGGACTATGTCTCGTTTCTTGAGTGTTTGGACAAACAGGCGTCAGTAAGTCATGAAGAAAGAAAATAGTAGCGACTACGAAGCCATTCTCCCAAACATTTCGAACGTGTTATGCCTCTCGCGTAAGAGGTGAATCTCCGGTGCCTTTTATTGAGACACAATGTCCCATGTAGTCAATTGACCCTCCATACGTCAATCTTGACATGTATAGAGGGGATGAGTTCTTTTAAAGAGCTGACGTTGCAAACCCTCTCCTATTTTAGAGGGTCTTTCATAGCATAAAAGGACGCATTTTTATTCCGTTCATCTTGTGGCAGAGGCAGGGAGGGGCGCATACAAGAATGGGGCCCCATAGACTAACAGATTTTTTATTTTTACCATAGAGAGACTCTCTGGGCTTTCGTCTGCTTGTTTTTTATATAGACGCTGTAAACCTTCATAAGAGAGACCACTGGCAGTAGTCGAGTGGTCAAGGTCAGAAACTAGTGACCAGCGAGTCGTGTTCAAGTCTCGGTGCCTCTGAAGAAGAACGACGTGGGCTGATGCACGTTAAACCTTTAGAGCAGTGATTCCCAAAGTGGTCTATATAGAACCCCAGGGGTCTATGATAACCTGCAAGGGGTCCATGTCAGCGAAAAAATAATTTGGGGGTCCATGAGGTGTAAATGGGGGTCTACAATAGTGACTCCGATTAAATCAGAACATGACTTTAATTTTAAAAGAAAATTTAATCAAGTGGAAAACAGATTTTTTTCTAAATTTATATAAATGAAGTTAATTTGCAGTTACAAGAATCATCACACACACACACACACATTTCGGCGTTTCTTGCCAGAATGAAGCTAAGGAGTATAATATTGAACGTCCCGAATTTTCCTAGTTTCTCAATTTGTCACACACAATCTGTCAGAAAAAGGACGTTTTAACCAACGTTCAACATTTAAATACCATTTATTCAGATTTTGAAATTAGGTTTGAGAATGTTTTGCCTATGGTAATACCATAGTAGGCAATGAATTAATATGGTCATATTGAAAGAAAAAACAAATATCATATTACAAGAGGAACTGATCGTAATAGTCACAAAGAAGATCTTAAAGTAAAATTTAGAAACACAGATATCAGCAATTTTGAAAGCACCAGATTCATCCCTCCCATTAAAAGCATTTGTTTGTTGCTGAGTTACCTTATGTAACATTTATTTTATGAATTAATTAAATTTTAATTTAATTAATTAGCAAGTGCGTCTGGTTTTAAACACCATACTTCACTAGAGTTAGAAAATTAAATATTTTAAAGTAAGTATAGCTCTATACCAACTGTCAAAAAGACATTTAAGTTGATAAATTAGCAAAAATTCATTTATTAAGTAAGTAGGGGGTCTACCCCTAAAACAGAAAACATGGCAAGGGGTCTATGAGACAAAAAAGTTTGGGAACCTCTGCTTTAGAGGCTCAAAGTCCTCCAGGTAGTTTGGAGAGTTGGTGCCGATTCAGGGGTCGTCCTTGTCACTTGACTGAAGTTCAAAATTAAGAAGCTCTTTGCCAGTAGCCCTTGCGTTTTAATTCAGAGTGCAACGTTAATGAAAAATCAAATCAAGTGCCTTTTATCTAATGACAGAGGCTTACTTACAATTGTTCGTTAAGAGGGAGTTTTAGGCAGATTATTTGCATGTATATCCACATTTTAAACAATGTTTTACAGTAACCTATGTCTAATGAAAAAATGCCTGAGCTTAACTCAAAATACATTTTAGGGAGGGAAAAAAGTCTCAATTTTTCATGAAAATTTGAAACATTGTAATTCTGTTTATAAAATTAAAATTTTAAAATTTTACGTTTTTAAAATTTAAAAAGCAAACAGTTTTTCCCTTTCAGCAAATAAAGTAGAAATTCAGTAACCAATACGAAATACATAACTCATTTTGAACAATTTCTACGCGTATTTTTTTAGTGAATTTCTTATTCAACTTAAGGTTAATGTTAGATCGGAATATATATATAAGGCTGATTAAAAATCTATTTACTAAATATTTAAAACTGATTTAATAGTTCTAACTTTTTTTCAACACTGTATTCAATATTAATTTCCTGTTAAAATGTCAGAACACTTGCAAAATGATTGCGTGTAATTATAATTAAATTCCAGGAAAAATGTCATTTAAATCTTTGTTGTTGTTCCTTCAAAGTCTATATTTATAAACAAAGCAAAAAAAATCAGTCAACTGTGCCAAAACAAAAAATCCATAGAAAAAAAGTTTCTTATTTTTATCACGTGATTTCGTTTGTTTCAGTTTTATCTAAGCCTTATCGTATTTATTTCTTTTCCCATTGTTACATTTTTTTTTCTGGAAAATACTTGAGATATTAGACATTATTCTTTTATTTATCTGGATATTTCTTTCAATGATATATTTTTTTTAAAAAGTAAAACGAATTCAACAATGATAAAGTTGATACAACGGCACCACACAGAACGCGTTAACTTAAATTAGATCTCAAAGAAATTTTTAAAAATAGTCTTCACAAATAATTACCTCAACCCATTTCATCTAAATATCATAAAATAAGATATAATTGACAATTTAGGACTGAAAACAAACAAATACTTCTTTATTTGTTATCCATACCGAAAACCAAAAATTTTATCATACGAGGAAAGATCAGAATGTGATCACATTCATCACACAATATTTAAAAAGTTTTATAAAAAAAATATTTAGAGTTTTAGCAATGACTGAAATATTTAAATGAGCTGCAATTTTACAATGCTTCAAAATTGGGATTATTCTGCATTTATTTTTACACCGTATATTTTTGTGCAGTAAAAATATTTTTTCTTTTTAGTTTTTCAATCAAATTGAATATTAAAAATAAAATGAATGACAAATTTTGAAGACAAATACTCATCTGTAGTTATCGCCCATCCCCATATAATCACCTAACTCGGACCAAAACTGCTTAAAAATTATACTCTCGTGTACAGCGTTGGATTTTAAAGATTAAACTAAAAGTGGTAAATTTTGAGTTGGGCTCAATTAAGTCAATTATTTATTAATTTTCGTTAGGCTGCACAAAGACAACGCTGACAGTTAAAAATTATAGGTAAAGAACACATATGGACGGTATTTTATAACGACCACTTTCTTTCCTCTCCTGGCCGTTACTGGATGACCATGGTACAAAATTACGAGATCCGTCGCCAAAAGCCCTCGTGTAGCTAAACAGTGCGACTTTAATCTTCACTCACTCACTGGCCGTTACTGGAGATATGTAGTCACCAGGGGCGCTTCTGCTGCTTGGAACAGTTAGTTACAGTTACTTATAACAAGAGAGGTTATACGCTTAAATTACAATGTGCATCTCAACACGTGAAATATTTTTCCAATAAAATTTCCAAAATTCAGTTTACTAGTCTTGTTTTATCTCATGTTTGCAGTTTATTAGTCTTGCTTTTAACTCCTGTTTGAAACAATCTGGCTCATTTTTTGTTTATACATAATATATACAGTTACAAAATGTCTGTAAAACATTGCACGTGAATTCGTTCCATAATAATGAATCGAGTTCTTAAAAATTTATGTATTTACTTAGTTCAACATTTAGTTCTTTTGGTGTAAGTTGTGTATGAATATGTGTCTGTATGAGTGTGTATGTACTTCAACACACACACACATTATAGAATGTATAACATTACTCACAGATTTGAAGGAATTCATACATTTCTGCCCATTTAAAGAAGGGAAGGTTGTCGTCGTAAAATATGTTGAATCCAACAGTGGGCTAAATTCATGTGACATCATAGTCACATGATAACCACAATCACGTGTTTCCAGCCAATCAGTTCATAAACTCATACTGTTGCAAAGGAAGCAATAAACTAGCCAATGTGGTTTCCTCCCTACTAGTAACCCTGTATTTAAGCGAATGTAATAATATTTAAGTTTCAGTTCTGCCTAATACTTGGTGTGATCATTGATCATTGATCATTCCCTCTTTTGGCGAGCTCGAGTACGGTCGCGTCTTCTCTACGCTCCGTACTATTTTTCACGAATCTTCAATCCAGGCTCAGTCTGAACCTAGCGAGCGTTCCTATAGCTCTTTTTAGGGCTTTTAGTATAGGGCGCTGTTCACCTGCGACCTGCGCTGTATTTATACAGCCTACCTATCTTTGCTCACCTCCCAAACTGATCACCCGACCCGGAAATGGCCACTGACCACCCTACGGATATGGACTATGCTCAAAATGCCTCTTTACCATCCTCCAGAACCTCCACCCCTACAATGAGTAACTGTGAAAGACTACAATATGCGCATGTCGAAATAAGGAAATACTCGATCTTACATAGCAACGTCGCCCACGCAATAGACTCCATAACACCATATGCCTCTGATGACGACCCGGAACTTGCTGACCTGTACGTCCGACAATCTTACCTGGAAACCAAAGAACAACAAGCGGTAAGTGAGTTTAGCTCTCTTCCTCGCTGCAATAACCCTGGTTGTCAGATACATCTAACCCCTTTAAACTCTCCTACTAAAACTACCAACGATGAATTTCCTGAACTTCCTAAATCTAATAGTACCAAAAGGAAGGAAAGCGACGATGGCTTCATCTCGCCTACCTCCAAACAAACATTTAAAAGAGTCCAACTAGACATGACTAATTTTAACCTAAACATAGAAAATAGATTTAATGGACTTAACGAAAATGAAAAGGAAAAGGACATAGCAGGAACTTCACAACACTCAGTACAATTAAAATCACCCACTCGCAAAACAGACAATAACTCAAACATTGGAAACAACAAAACACCTAACTCTCTACCACCTCCGGTCTTTCTTAAATTAGAAAATACTTTCATGGAACAGCTAAAAACCCTTACTGAAATAATCCCTACTCTCCGCAGCAGAAAGACCGGAGAATTAATAAGACTCTACACAAACAACTACGACGATTACAAACTTTTAAACGATTCCGTAGAAAAACTAATCTACCAATTTTTCTCCATCAAACCCAAACATGAAAGGCCGATAAAAATTGTTATAAAAGGACTACCCACCAACACAGAACCTCAAATCATCAAAGAAAACCTAACAGATCTCGGATTCACAATAGAAAAAGTAACTCAACTTATAGGCCGAATAACGAAACAAACACTACCAGTATTCCTCATAACTTTACCACGTAACCTACACAACCTAAAAATTTTTCATCTAACACAATTATGCTATCTAACGGTAAGAGTTGAAGGGTACGATGGCAAAGGGGTAACCCAATGCTATTCGTGCATCACCTTCCACCACACTGCCGAAAACTGTCACTTCATCCCCCGATGCTTAAAATGCGGCGAAGCGCATCAGACACGAGAATGCGCCATTAAAAGGGTTGAAAAAACCTATTGCATCAACTGGCATATGTACGGACATATGGCAAACTACTCAAAATGTCCCCTCTACCCAAAACCACGCAAAGGAACTAAAATCACACCAAACAATTACTCAGCGGCCGTCGACAGCATTATCAGACCAAATACTTCCTACGCACAAGCAACAAATAACAATAACACAAATACATCCACAAACTCTCAACAGATGGCGCCTCACAATAGAAGAAACCCTACTATGTCCTTTCACCAACAGGCCAATCAAATTATCACTCAACCCTCAACTACCACCATTATTAATGAAGAAGACAATAGCCCTCAAGCTTTAATTCTTAAAACCCTGCAACAAACTATTCAAGCTCTCACCCTCTTAACTCAGCAAGTTGCTACTCTATCTTTTAATAATCCTCCCCCTCAACCCAAAAAAAATAATAAACAAATTGTCCAAAAAAGAATTGCAAGCCCTATTAGAGGCATACCTAGACAATGACGATGCACAATTTGATTGGCCTCAATCTTTGCTCATGGAATGCAAACGGCATACTAAATAAAATTATGGAATTTAAAATTTTCGTAGAGAAGTACTCTCCCGATCTTATACTACTGCAAGAAACAAATCTGAGACCTAATCACAACATAAACATTCCTAATTACACCTGTTATCGTAATGATCGCATCACAGACGGACCCGCGCACGGTGGTACTTTAATTCTCATTAAACGTAATATTCCTCATTTCAATCTAGCCACTCCTACCCTCCAGCACATAGAGGCTACAATTGTAGTACTCACTCCCCCTAATTTAAATCCAATCTCTATCATTTCCGTCTATATCCCACCAAGATCCGACAAGAGTATGTTCACAATAGATTTTGAACAACTCCTACAGACCAACAGTAATTGTGTGATTTTTGGCGACCTGAATGCCACACACAATGAGTGGAACTGCTCAGTCAATTCTACCCGAGGAAAGCAATTAAAAACTTTCACTGATCTACTCAACCTCAATATAGCATACCCTAACACCCCTACCCGCTTTGGCTACGGGACCGCAAATACTTTAGATATAGCAGTCATAAATAATTTTCACTATCCATATACTATAGAATCTATCCCTGAACTTTCCTCTGATCACAATCCTGTTTTACTTAACTTTACTCTTTCCACCCCTATTTACAGTGACAACTCTAGAGCCGTTACCACCTGTTGGTCTGAATACCGCAAAAATTTAAATAACTCTATTCGTTTGTCGGACTTTAAAGGCATTCGAAACCCAAACGTGCTGGAATCCAAAATTTCTCTCCTTTCCACTGCCGTGTGCTCCGCCCACCACCAAGCCTCTAAGCCAATAGAAAACAAGAAGCACATTTTCACTCCTAAACACATCCAAGATTTAATTTATCAGAAAAATAAAGCAAAAAGAACATACAACAAAACATTAAACCCTATACACAAAACCAATTATAATAGATTACAAGCACAACTCAAAAAAGCACTCAAACAACACTCACAAGATTCATGGAACAAGAGACTAGAGGCACTCAATACAACAGACAACAGTCTTTGGCAGACACAGAAATTCTTCCGCAAAAAACGAACTAATATTCCTAATCTCACTAGCTCCTCTGGCATCGCTAACAGCGATGAACAGAAAGCAAATCTCCTTGCAATTACTTTAAAAAATAACTTCTCAGAAAATAAAAGACCTAATGGTGATTACCCTATTGATAACAGGATTACTAACACTCTTGAAAACTTCTTCTCTCACCCTCCCCGCCTATCCCCATCACCCCTACTAATCCGGATGAAATTACTAGTTATATTAAAAAGCTCCCCATTAACAAAGCCCCAGGAAAAGACAATATCTCTAACAAAATGGTTAAACACTTCCCCCTCAAAATTATCCTATTACTAACCTATTTAATCAATAAGACTTTAATTCTCAGACACTTTCCTAATAACTGGAAAACTGCAATAGTATTTCCAATCAAAAAACCTAATAAAAAAAGTCACTCTCCAGAAAGTTATCGTCCAATCTCTCTTCTAAGTATTTTAAATAAAATTACTGAACATATTATCCTCAATAGATTAACTATCATTCACTAATAATGACAATTTCATAAATCCTAATCAATATGGGTTCACCAGGCACCTCTCTACCAACCATCCGCTGCTCAGATTAACTGAAAATATCTCTTCTGGGTTTCAGAGAGGCAGGTCCACTGGGGCTGTCTTTCTGGATATTCAGAAGGCCTTTGATAGGGTCTGGGTCAGCGGCCTCATTTATAAACTAGTCACTAACAATTTCCCCCCTGCTTTAATTCATCTTATTAACTCCTACCTTGTTAATAGATCCTATAAAGTTAAAGTCGACAATACCCTATCCTCCATTTTTTATATTCACTATGGCGTTCCACAAGGAAGTCTCCTAGGTCCTATTTTGTTTAATATCTATATTAATGACATCCCAACTCACCCACTAACAATCACTAATATTTATGCGGATGACACCTCCATTTCAGCTACCTACAAAAATCCTGACACCATTACCAAAGCACTTAATGCACACCTACACCTTCTTGAACAATATTTTAACACATGGAAAATTAAAATTAATGTAGATAAAACAGTTGCAGTCCTCTTCACCAGGAGAAGAAAGCCCTGCACACCTCCTACCCTGTATACCACACCACTACACTAGTCTCAGAGTACGAAATACCTAGGACTAATCCTAGAGAAAGATCTAACATGGAGACAACACATTTTACATGCGCGTGATAAGTTCCGGAATGCATTTCGCTCAATATACCCCCTAATTAGCCGGAACTCTCATATGAACTTATACAATAAAGTACTTCTCTACACAGCTGTTTTGCGGCCCATCTTATCCTACGGTTGTCCTGTGTGGGGAGATACGCAGCTAACTCTAACATAAAACTACTTGATTGTGCTCAAAATTCTCTCATTAGAAATATTACTAAAGCCTGCAGATACACTAAAAATAAAAATATTTATAAAGTTCTTAAAATTCCAACTTTAAAAACTCACATCCAAAATCTAGACAAAAAATTCTTTGATAATCTACCTAATACAAACAATCTTAATATTATAAATCTTGAAAACTACGATCCTAACGTCAATAGTAAGAGACCCAGAAGAATTCTTCTGGACTCATACAACCACCTTAACCATAATTTTGAGTCATTCCCTCATGGTGAATGACCCACTAAATTTTATTTTCTCCTTTTAAATTCAATATTTCTTATTAGCTCTTAATTTCCTTTTCCCATTAACTTTAATTCCCTGCGATCCACACAGGCAACAATCTTAAATTTTTCTCATCTCTCAATATTCCCATTCTCTCAATGACACCAGGACAGCAAATAGAGAGCTTGCTCACCGATCCCTATCAACCAATGGCAGACGAGTCTCTCGTCACCATGCAAAAAATAGAACTACTTCATTTCCTGTCAAACTCAACCAGCTAAGCCACTCCCACTTTCACATACCCTCTCAGCCAATCAGGATGCTCTTTCTTCATGAAGGCCCCTCAACGTCCAGAGCACCATACATTCAGTATGGGACGGAGGAACGCCTTGCGTTCCAGTTCCAAAGATGACCAGCGATTATTAATACTTGGTGTGTGTGTGTTACGGTGTGACTTTTACGAGCTCTGTGTGTTTGATGTTAAGAATTTAAAGTTTATACGTAGGTAATTAATGTTTGTAACTGTGTTTGTGTGCGTGAATAAACTGTTTGTTTTTAATTAACCAGCATTTCATCATTCCTGGTCCGAAGATTTTTATTCTATTCTATTTAAAATGATGAATACGCAACACATACGACGTCATGGTAACATGCCAGTCAAACAGTTCATACATTTCTTTGCTACCAACTTCTACTTTTTACAGAAACTTTCTTCTGAATATACATATTTGTCAACAATAATAAGGCACATAAGTAAACAAAATGCACTTGTTTAAAAGTGAGCGTACAACATTTTTTTTTAAATTTTGAAATCATTTTGAAGAATTTTAATATTTGAAGATCCAGTGGCGTAACGGAGAATATTAGCCCCCACACACACACACAAACTCAGGTATTGGACCCCAAGCTCAAATAAGTACTTTGCGTCAGTCAAGCTTTAGGCCTCCTAGAGTCCCTGGGTCCCCCACCCCACAATGCGGTTGCGGGGGTGTACGTTACAACACTGAAGATCTTTACCCAAATATCATACTTGAAATTTTACCTAAATTTTACTGAAAGAACAAGTCTAATGTTATTTTTTAGTTCAATGGAGAACACGTGATTGTTTTATAACGTGACTGTCATGAATAGAGCCCATTCGATTCTAAACTTGAAAATTCTCGTTGAAATGTTGGGCTCCATTTTGGATTCACTTTTCACATCTAAGATTTCCTCATTATCTGAAAAAATCACTTTTTTTTCCCTCCATTAGGATACGATTTTTTATTTGAAATAATATTAAGCGCGATACTTCATTCTTTCTTAAAATTACCATTAATTGTTAAAATCGAATGTTTCACTGTCTGTTATGTTTTGTTTTTAAAAAATTATAACAGGAACAGAGCGAGAGACGAGAAATTAATAGAATATTTTTTCCGATGAAAACATAGCTAAAATGAAAAAATAAAATAACACATCCTAAACGAAAGTAAAGGGTAGCTTAAAAAGTAAAATATTTAAACAGATGTCATTATATATTGCACTCGTATTTGAAAGAAAGTATCTAGAAAATATCAACAGATGTTTCTGTAAACTAAAATGAACGTATTGAGTTTCTAAAACATACACAAACGATGAATGTTCATTTTTCCGATAGTCTTTATCAAGGCATTTTATCTTTTTATGTGTATCATTGTGGCGCCGTGCTGTTTGTAAATCGTCGCATGTCGTAAATCACTGTACTGTTTCCCTTTGTGCTAGAACAGTGAAAAGTCATCATATCTCAGTAATTCTCCAGTAAATAAAAAGAGAAAAAAAGAAAAAGAGTTATTTTGTTCATTTTTTACTGCGTGACATTTGCCTAAAAAAATACGTCATGCGGAAAAAAAAAAAATTGTTTTGTTTTGCTATTTCAATTGATTTTGTCCTTAAAAATTACTTTAGTTTTTTTTTTTCTTTTTGTGCTCTTGAAAGTTTATTTTTTGGTACATTTTGTTTTGAGTTTTTGTTTAAAATGAAAAAGTGTTCCAAATTGTGTCAACTTGCTGCAATAAGAATCGTTTGACGCTTCTCATTTTCAAAATTTCTCGAAAAAACCAAAATTTCGTTTTATTATGAAGTGGAAGAATTCGAAAATTGAACAAAAATAGTTTTTAATTGTAGCTAGTAGTACTGTTGTTTCACTTCTCCCTTTATTTTTTTATTTTATTTATGCTTCATTTTTCATTATTGTAACTTTCATTTTATGTAAAATATGTGTAATAAACGCATTTCTAAACATGAATTTTCAACACTCAGAAAAAGGTTATTTTAGTTCGTATTAATTATATTAAATGATTTTTTTCTCCTAAAATCATTAACAATTTTACTAATACAAGTAATATATGTGAGTATTTTTCTTCGTGTAACCTTTTTAAACACTGAATTGGAATTCCACTGAATTTATCAGATAATGTTTATTTGATTTGCTAATCTTGGAATTATTGGTAAAACCTTAGAAATTCCATTATTATAATTTCTTGTTTGCAAAAGGTTTAGTTTATTTAGTGCAATCTTAGGAGATATAACGAAACATAATATATAAACAAATGAGTCATGTAAAAGTCTGATTTAGGAGCAGGTGTATATCTATGGAAAGAAAAATGTTCTTTTTAGGATGGTCAAAATTAAAAATTACATAAAGAAACCAAACTGAATTTTTAAATGGAACAATTTAATAGTAGAATAATTTCTGGACTTGAAAGAAATATGTTTAATTTTTTTTTTTCCTTTCTTAAAACTTATATCATACGAAAAATATTGTAAATATAAAATACAGTGTTTTTAGTACTTTTATCTCGCAGTCCTATTTCACTATTTCTATTTTCTCCTTTAAATATAATATATCATAGAAATCAAGACTTTGAAAAAATTTCTTAAATGTCTTAAAGATCACGTGACTAAAAATAAATTTTTTTCCCCATTTAATATTACGTGGATTCTTGCACTATTTTTTAAATTCCTTAAGTGACGTAATATACCAATCAATAGGTTGAGAAGCAATTTTTTTTATTTTAACTTTATTTATTTTATTTTATTTTATTTTAACTTTATTTTTAAATTAAAATAAATTTTATATTTAAAACTAAATTGAGCAGTAATGTTACAAGAAAGTATAATGTTATATAGCATATCACTTTATGTAGTTGGTCTCGCATTAAACGTGGTGTTAAATTATTTTTAAGTTTATTCGTCCAAAACTGATTTTAAAAAAGTAAAAAGGCTGTAAAATCAAAAGATTAAGAAATGACTCAGTCTGAAAGTTTATGAATTGGAATTATCAAGTACCGTTGGCACATTTCTTCATTTATTTGAAGATGTTTACAGCTGTATAATCAATTTTAGGAGGAAAAAAATATTCATGAAATTCTTCAAAACATGATCAAATCTTTCTACGATAATCCAACTAACATCTCATTTCTTTTCATAAATTGTGTCTTTCAGAATTCTTTTCATAAATTTAAAAAAAGCTGAGCTCTTAGTTTTTTTTTTTTTTTTAAATTCCAAAATATCCGAAACAATGGTGTACGGTGACTTTACTTTAATATCCGCGTCATAGTTCAAAACGTAAATCATTCTTTATTTTCAGACGATAAATTCTTCTCATTTTGTATATTCGAATTACTTAATTGTTAACAATTTATGCAATCTTAATTTTATAGTTTCGTAACAATATTTTCATTAACTTTTTTTGTCGAATAATTATAGCAATTATAATAATTATAGCAGCTGCAAGTAAAATAAAACTGCGAAACTTTAAGAATGTCCAAAATAAAAAAAATTCTTGCAGGCGGAAGGAGAGTTAGTTACCTGAAGAACAAATATTTTTTCTCTCTTTTTGTTTAGAAAAGAAAGAGAAAAAACAGAATTCGTTTGAAGATTTTCTAGAAATTTCAGCACACTCAAAAATAAGATACATATCTATTACGTCTCTTATCTCTTTAAAGCTTCCACCGACTGAAATCAGATAAAGAATAATTAAACTGTTTGTTTTGATCCTGAACTGGTACTATATACTCATTCTATTTTAGGCAGACATTTATTTATTTACGTATAAATCTCTTTCGCCCAAATAAAAAAAAATTATCTTCTGTTGGTTGAAGACATTAATCATTTCTATTTAAGCAGCAGTTTGTCAGAAATTTGTTCTAGAACTTGGAAGGCAACATGATAAACAGAAGCTGAAAAAACTGTTCTTCCAACGGGTTTAATCGATAGGTGAAAATTATAAACAGCGTGGAAGAGTTGAATTTGTTCACACATCAGCTCTGTTGCTAGGCGACATTGTTGTTATTGACAGATATTTGAATACATAGTAGGGAAATTTTGTTACTTTAACGAAAAAGATTTTTTTTAAATATATATTAATAAAATTGTGCTGCCGATATTGGCTGTGGAATGGCAGAAGCTGCTTTTGTACCAATTTGGTATTTTTTACAATATGTTGAAATGAGAAAACCACAGATAAAAAAAATATCAATTCTATGAAAAGAACTGATTGCCTACTCAGAAACAGTATAGTCTCTCTCAAAATTGTTCGAACACTTGCAGTTTTCTATAAAATTTAATGTTTTTTTATAAAAATTAATATATTAGCATTGTGTAATTTTTATAACACCTGCAACTTATTCTTATTGGAATAAAATAATTAATTTTTTAAATAAAGGATAACTTTCATTTAAAAAAAATAATAATCAATAAACTACTAAAAAATTAGGTCATAAAAGTCTTCGTGCACTTAAAAAAAAATCTCAACAAAATATTAACTATTGTATTTTTTTCCCTTAATTTAGTATTTATAGGATATCTTCTAGCATCCACAATAACTTTTATGTATAAACATCTTGGTATAAAATTCAATCATTTCTTTTTCAATTTCTGCATAGATGTTCATTTATTCTTCTATGATTATATTGTTTTTAGTTCCCATTTTGTTTTTATATGTCAGGTTTTGGAATTACTACAAATTATCTTCAAATATGATCTATTAGGCTTAAATCAGGTGATTGAGTAGATATTTCCAGAATTTGTGAGGATAGTTATAGAGACGCTAGAGGCGTTCTTTCATGCGAGCGTTGCGCTTGGGGTCATTATCTTGTAAAAACCCCAAGCACAACGAATATTTTAAAGCACAATTAGAAATCACCCGCCTAAAATTTTAGTAGTGGAGACGACTTTGTCTCCAGTACTAAAATTTTAGGCGGGTGATTTCTAATTGTGCTTTAAAATATTCAGATAAAGCTTATGATTCACAATACCATCAAAATTTATGGAAATCATTTTATATTCATTTATTGGTGAAGCTGTATTTTATTCTGAAAGCATGTTTGAATACAATCAAATCAAAATTATTAAATCAAAACAATCTAAAATATAAACAAACAATGTATCAATTATCAAACGTTAACCGGTCCGCAGCGAAAAGAAGGTTGGGTAACACTACAATAGAACATCTTCTCCGCATTGGTAGGTTCAAATTAATAGTAATTTTTTTCACTCTCAATAGAACCGCTATCCACCATGATGCATAATCTAAGCTTTGTAAAGTTTATATTCTTGAACGAAAGGATTAAAAAAAAAACCTATTCACAATTTTAATATGACGTCAGCAAAAATGTTCTGCTTGAAGTTCTGCAAAGAACAATTTTACCATAAAGAAGTTATTTTTTTTTTACTTATATTAAAATAAACATAACTTGAAGCAAAAAAAAAAAATTATATATTATAATTGCCTCAAATATTAAATATTTAACAAAAAAAATTGAACTTGCGTTATAAAAAATACAACTTTCAATGGAAAAGGGTATTGAATGATTTTCCTGTGCGTATTAGCTTATTTATTTCATAGTTATCGCCTTTATTTCAATCTTTATGCGTTAGCGGAAAAGGTTGGTGACCTTTGTCTGGGATCGTTCATATTTACTAAACAATTTCCAAGAAAAAAAAAGAAAGAAAAAAAGAAATCCCTTTTTTTTCATTTTTCTTCTCAGCTCTGGAATTTTATTGCGTAATATATAACGTGACCATTTATTCTTTGACTCAAAACGGGACATTGTTTTGTTTAGGTCAATTAACAGGTATTACAATGGAAAAAAAACACTTTGTTAAAGTTATTTATTCAGAAAAAGTAAGTTAGCTTAAAAGTTACGAGTTAAAAAATATACCCAAAATGTTTAGTTATATTTATATTTATCAGAGGAACAAATTTGCTTTAATATAGCTGGTGAAGATTTTAAGTAAGAATGAAACTTTTGGAACGTTTTTTTTATATTCACCTTAATATTATCAACATCACCTTTAGAACTGAAATTAGTAACTGGGTTTTCTCAGATGTCCACAATTTGTTCATTATAGAAAATACTCTTTCTACTGCAGCATTAGTAGCCGGCAAACATAAAATATATTCAAATAAAATAGAAAAGTTTTCATACTGTAGATTGTTGGCGTGAAAGTGTTTGAATACTACCACCTAACGAGTTTCCGTGGAAACATTTAGATCATTTTTATTCTGTTACTTTTTGCGATGTAATGTAGTTAGAAATTAATGAAAATTCGTCAAAAACTTCTGTATCTTTATAACAGTCAATATATTCCTTTTCAATTAATACATTCAGAGATTTTTGAACGTCTTCCCATGCGGGGATCTTTTTTAAGTCTACCCAATAAAATATCTCCATTACTTTGGTATGAAAGCAAGTTCACTGCTCCAGATATTTACGGCTTAATTTATAAAATTCTGGAGCCGTACTTTTCACAAACTTTTCATCTATATAAGTACGATTATCTTTTGAATTCACCATTAATTGACGGACCGTAAATGGGAGGGACTGATTGGTCTGTTTCTGAGTCAAATTGTCTTTTAGTTGATTGATTTCTTTTGCAGCTTCAACTGCCGATACAGTCTGACCGTCAAGTTTCAATACAGTTAGTTCTCCGAACATCATCGCGCGGTTTTCGAAAACGGGACAATTTTATGTCCCAGAGTTCATTTCGGGGACTCGTAATTATAAAAAGGGACAGCCCCTTCAAAACGGGACGTCTGGTCACGTTAGTAATATATCATCTTGCCGTATTATAGTATCAGTTTATAAGTAGATTTAAACGTTTAATGAATACTAAATTTTATTGAAATAACTTTGAAAGCATGCAAAATTTTACACTCATTTAATTCATCCACAAGGGTGAAAATGGAGAGAGAAAAAAAAACTATGGAGAGTAAAAATTATTATGAATCGGATCGTACCTATGCGGAAAAGATGATGTGGTACGGAAATTAGGAGAAAAATACTCAAAAAATAATTTCAAAATTTAATAATGCCTCAAAGGAAAAAATGGAAATTTTGCCATTAATGGTTTGATGATTTTAGTCTCAAAATTTAATTATTTTCTACAATATAAATAACCAAAGCCAATGATTATAGATAAGTTAGTACAGAAATACTTCCACATTACGCGATAGTTGGAGTTGAGCGATAACCGCATAAAATGGTAAAATTTCGCATATAAATTATTTTTAGTTGGGTCTGAGACGAAAGAAAGCAATAATTTAGACAAAAAAGTTTAATAAAATCTTAGATGACACAAATATACAAAATCGCAAGCGGAAGTTATTTTGATGTAGAAGATTTTATAATCCAACAAATTTGTTCTGTCAGCTCAAAGATTTTTTTTTAATCGTAAAATGCTAATAATTTTTTTATTCCTTGTTTTGTTGAAAAAATACGCTCATCGTTGTATTCTATATTTTCCAAAATTTGTAACACTTTTGCATTTAAACACAGAGGCCTTCTGTCAAATTCCCAACCTTCATTTGATCTTTTGATTGAACTGGGTCTAAAGACTCAAGTTCAATGCCTTGCTCTTGCTCATCAATTTTTGAGAGCCCATCCATTCCCTGATTGTGGGAATCCAGGAATTCTGGAACCTCATCACTAGGGATTGCAATATCGGACCAAAATTTCAATACCGGTATTCGGTATTTTTCAGATCTTAATACCAGGATGCTGGTTTTAATACCGGTAGAAATTTTAAGAAAAGAAAGAAAATATACAGGTGTTTCTATGTTTTATTTCCCAGTTTTATTACAGAGTGTATATATAACAAAAATTAATTTGTAATTTTAAAATTCTAACAGTAAATAAAAAATTACGAAAAAGTAAAGAAACATCCTATTTATTTAAAACACATAAAAAAAAGGGTGTAGATATCACTATTCAGTCTCCGGTACAATTACAAATTTTGTTTTTGAAATTATTTTTCCAAGTATTTACCTCTAAATTTCTCATCTTCAATTAATTTGATTTCTCATCGGATGGTTTTGGATATACCTGATTTCTGTATTGTATTTTGGTTTGTTGAGATTTTTTTACTTACGCTAATTCTAATTTTTGTTCAAGACACAATTCCTTTTCACTACCGACATTAGTGTCATAATCATCTTCGATAACTGTACCAAATTCTTCTGAATGAGAATGTTTGTGGGTAAAAAATTTTAAGAAAACTTACAATAAACTTGATCAAATTTGAAATCGTTAGTCTCTTTTCTTCTTTTTCATTTTTCAACCACGATGATTATAAAGTATAATTAATAAAGTATGATATGAAAATACAATGTGAATAACAAACTCCCAAATTCAAAACAATATCAAAATATTACGCATTTTCTTCACAACTACAACCTTGTTTTCACAGATACGAATATCAGACTACGAATCCTGCGAGTGCAGTATCGCTCTGAGCTGTAATAGAACATTTTGGTCCTCCTCCTTGGATAATTCATATATTTTATCACTTCTCTTGATTGTACGATGCAACTTTATATTCACATTCTAATTCATTTCGACCGTCAGGAAAACATAAAAACAAAAACGTATAGTATTTTGCTATGTTGGTGATCCCAGAACATATAGGGGAGACTATTTTAAAAATTTCTAGTAAATACCGAAAAACCGGTTCTTAAGCTTGTGAATACCGGTATTACAAAATTGTACAAATGGCTCAAAATACCGGTATTCGGTATTGCAATCCCTACTCATCACTACCCACTTCTAAAAATAAAAAAATTTTAAATGAATCAATCTGATTAATAAACAATGTCTTATTTTTAAAACAGATTAACAAGGCTCATTTTTAAATTTCTTTAGTGTTACACAAACTTAACATTAATTTTAATGATAATAAATTTATCAATGTACTTTCATAAAGCTTGAAAACGCGCGCTTATGAAATATTAAAAAATTACCTCTTTTATTTTTAGTTAGTCTTTCTATATATCTTAACATTAGATCACTTATAATTGATAAAAAAAATCATTTTGCACACCTTTTCAATAATAGAATGGAGAAAAACATGTAATTTCCTGAGGATTTATTTTTTCTGCTTTATAAACCGAAAATCATGTATTTGATTTGGAACACGCGTTTCTCTCTCATTTCCGCTTATTTTATTGATTTCTTGGCAACAACAATTCTTAGAACTTTGTGACTATTACTAGATATAACAGAGTAAGAAAAACTGTGTTTAAGATTATTTTTATATTAGTTTGGAAGGTGTTTCTTTATATTTTTTTTACATTAAAAAACAAATTATGCCTTTTTAAAAATATTTTTTCATGCAATGTAAAATTCAATCATATGAATTAAAGAAGAAAATGTTTATTTTTATTGAAAACTGATATAAAATTCTTTTATACTATCACATTCCTTGAAAAAATTAATAATAAACTCTTGAAAAATTAAAAAACAATGTAAAAAAAATATTTTTGTTTTTGAACTATTAGATTCAGACTTGAAATTTGGCAAGCATGTTTATATTGGGGAGTAAAGATTCCCAAAAATGGGTTTTACGGAAATCTACTTTGGGGGGGGGGGGTTCGGGAGCGTAAAGATAATTCTACTCCTACCTCAATATTTAAATTCAAGACCTGGCCTATTTTAATAAAGAAGTGAATGTCTTAAGAATGATTTTCAACACAATCGAATGTTTAATGCTAGGACTTTGGTAATATAATTTTTTTCAATTATATAATCAATATAATTTATTTTTTTGTGCATAATATTCACATTAAACTACACTAAACTAGTGGCGCAACAGACCATTGGAGGGCCAAGGCCTACAATGCCCATCTCAGTTTCGTGCATGAGCAGATGTTCTGGTCAGGTGGTCAGTTTGACGCGAAACCCCCTGTGTTTAGTTCCCAAACCAGCTTAAAACTCATTTATCGACCCTTCATTGGGTCGATAAATGAGTACCAAGCTTGAAGGAATGAACGGCTGAGTGGGCCTCGCCTAGTCCGGGGTTTGAACCCCGGACTTGGGGCATGGATGCACAAACGCTACCACTCAGCCACTGGATGTGATTTAATCATGCAATATCATAAAATACCCAGCTAAGCTGGCCGGTAATGGGACGTAAATCATATTTATAAATTGTACAAAAGAAAAACATGCAATAACATATTTAGGAAATCCATAGTAATATATAATATGGTGTAATATAATTAAAACATTTTTTGCATTTTATCAATATGGCGAAGCTCAAAATGTCTTTTACATTTAGTATCTTCTATTTATAAGCCTAACCCAAAATTATTACATGCACTATATGTAGAAAATGTAACGATATTTATTTATAAAGAGCATAATTTAGATAAGTTGATGAAACATAGAGATGTGACTGAATAAAAAAAATAAATATTTTAACTGTTTCGAAGGTTACACGTGCGTCAATAATAGATAACATTAAATTTTTAAAAATCCGTTTAATTTCGATTCCATTTTTAACTATTGTTTTAAATTTTGTGTACGTGCAAATAAAGATGAGCATTAATATCATTAGATAAAAGAATACACACACAAAAAATAAATAAAAGATTAAATCAATTTTTTTTCTGTTAATTTTGTTTCAGGTAATCGAAAAGGTATCAGTAAGTTTTACATCAATAAGTTAAAAGTTTTTAAAAAAACAAGAAAAAACACGCTTTTATGGTTAATCGAACTAAAAAATAAAAAATAATAATAATTCTTAATATGAGAATAAAATGATTAACAAGAAAATTAATGTCATTGGGATAAAAGCGTGAGGTGTCTATATCAATTGTTATAATTTCTTACTATTTCTATTCCAAAATGCTCAGTTAGTTTAAAAATGTAATACAAAGCACCCCACGCTTTTACCACAATGACATTAATTTTCTCGTCTATCATTTTATTCTTATATCAAGAATTATTTTTTTACTTTTTAGTTCGATTAACCATAAAAGCGTGTTTTTTAGTTTTTTTAAACTATAATTTATTTGTCATTTTTTTAGTTTGATCTACAATAAGAGAATGTATTTTTATAGTTTTTTTTAATTTAAAATCTCTCTCATTGATGAATTAATCTTAAATGCGCCATTTTTTAAAATTTGGAATAACCATCAGCATCCTATCAGTGCGTCGATACGGCCTGGTTTGCAAAATGTAGGATTAGCCAACTGAAGGAAATCTGCAAGAGCTAAATTTGAAATATTTCATGCGAAAGAAGGTGTTAAGTCAATGATATTTTTCACTAAAAAGAGCTCAATATTCTCTCTGAAACTTGCATCAGTATTAGACACAAAAGTACAATTTTTGAATCGAAGAAATTGTGAGAAATTATTTAATCCGGTGACCTAAGAATCAATTCTCAGCTGTTTTGGTAAAATAAAGCAATGAATGAATGTTGTTCATTCTACAGATCCGATAAGAGAATTTAGAAAGCAGACTTTATGTCTGAGTTTAGCCGTTAGAACATAAATATTTTTTTTTACAAGCACGAGTCTTTTTTTTTTTATTTCCATTTTCTGAAAACCTAGACAATTGTTTTTATTATGGTAAGAAATTGCTGACGCACGCTTTCGCTTTTAGGGTTGTAACTTAATCTTTTAGTCGCCAAATCTGTAAATGGGATCTGAAATGAGTCGCCAAATCTGGAAATGGTATAATGAATTAATCGCCAAATCTAGAAATCGTTATTCCTGATCAGGACAATGGTGTAGAACTATGAAAGTATTGTATTGTTATCGGTCCTTGAAAAGTGTGCACAATTACGAATTAATTTGACCTTTTAAAGTGGGTAAAAATCGAGTTCAAAGATTCCGTTGCATACAAAGGAAGTTAATAAAAGCGTGTTAAAATGAAACTTGGTATAAAGTAAGATTAATATTTACAGCAAGATTAATGTGTTTCACGTTTTATTTAATAGATATGATAACAAACGTGTTTAAATTTTAAATCTAAAGCATAGGTCTTCAACTTAGGTTCCCTGAAACTTTAACGGGAGATTACTACCTGCTTAATCAAAACGCCAAAATTTCAACTTTTACAAAAGTTTGAGCTCTCTTTAAGGCAGTTTGCAAATAAAAATAAATTACATAAATATTTTATGGATCAAATAAAATCTTAAATTTTCCCAGAAGTAACGTGCTTCAAGCATGAATGCATAAATCAGAAGGCTTGCTAAAGAAGAAGGAACAACTTATCGAGATATCAATAAAAATTCGACATTAAAATCTGAATTTAAACATGAACAGCTCCTACATTTTAGATTACAAATTTGTAAAATACGCAGAAGTTTCTCTCATACAGTTATGAACACTTTAATGCTGTTCTGATCTGTGTATTTAAGTTAAAATATTTCCAAACGTATGTGGCAACAAAAACAAAATATAGAAGTAAGTTTAAGTAGAATACGACGGCAGATAGCTTCAATGAACCTAGACTTCGATAATATGTGTAAAAAAAAAATGCTGACACACATTACAGTTATTAAATATAATGCAATGGAAGATGATACTTAGAGCGCGAACTGATGAGTAAGTTACATTAACAGCATGTTAAAAAATTTAAATAAAAAGTGCAGTGTTTTTTTTTTAGTTGTCTTTACTTTAAGTACCTATAACATGTTGATCTACTTGAAATGTTATTTTAAGATATATTTTTTAAAGGGTTTTTCTTTCTTCCTTTTTGTTTCTCCCTGTAAACACATTTTATAGTTTCGAGGGTTCCGTATGTCCACAAAGTTTGAAGACCACTTATCTAAAGCATTTGTTTAGATTATAAAAGACATGCTTCTCCGATAACTCGATGTTGCAAAAAGATAAAATATTCTATTAACATGCATGAGTCATATGATTCAGTGATTTTTACTACAGGACAACCCTTAATTCGCATTCTTCTTTTATAGAATAACTGTCTAAAGTCATAAACGAATATGTTTCTACTAAACTGCATTTATTCAATGCACGTAAAACCGTAAAATACTTTAGAATAGAATATTTTATGAACGTATTCTCTCTTAAACACGGTACCTTCAAAACGAACAAAAACTAAAAACATGATGATAAAAAATATGAATGGAAGTGTTCTAGAAAGGGAAATTTTATGAATACTAATAGCGAATGTTTTAAAAAGACGGGTTGTAAATGTCTTTCACGAGAATACACATAATTTTATTCATAAGACCTCGTTTTTTAAAAAAGAAATTTCGTTCGAAAATAGAAATTCTTTTAAACTGTTTCAGTTAAATGGAACGGAACAGTATTTTCAAATCTACGGAGCATGAAAGAAATTAAAAAGAAGAAAAATTCATGCTCTCAGCTTGAAGGTAACATTTTAGAGGTTTAAAAATCAAAGTCATTGTTTGTGAACCTATTTTTTTTTAAAGATTTTTTTTATAGAAATGGAGGATAATATTGTGGTTTTAAAAAGAGAACGAATCGAAAATAATTTCGATAAAACTGACGAAAATCGTTTGCTTTATTTTTCCAAGATAAGAAGGGGGAAAAAACGTTTGGATTTGTAGAAGAATAAAATTCATTTCATTGATACTTCTACACACATATTTGTCTGTGATTAACAGCAAAAATAGTTTTTAATGGTTTTTCGACTGTTTTCGATTATTTGTGTTCGTATTTGTGTATCGATTATTTGTGTAACAACATATATTAATAAATATTTAAAAAATAACTTTTGAAAATAATAGGCTTAATATTAGATTTTGTAATAATATTATATTTACATTAATAATGACAGCAATTTTTCATATTCAATGATTGCCCATAAGTATAGTTAGAGTAAAGGAGAATAATTGTGTATCATGGAAAGTCGGGTAATATGGAATACTGAGCTACTTAAATGCGTGGAAAAACCTTGTACTACTGAAGAAAGATTCTCATGATGCATTGCAGTGAGAGTTGACCACTTTTTTTTGCTATTGCCAAACCACTCACTACAAAACTAAGTGTGTTTTGCGATTTTTAAAAGTTTTTTTGCATATAAGTTTTCTATCATTTTTACTTACTAGTACACATATATCTTGAACATTTTAGTTAAGCATAATATACACTAAAAGAATTGTAGTTTGTAATACTATGGTCGTTTTTTCGCTGACAGTGTTTTGTCCTTCAGTTTAAAGGTTCATTTTCCAAGATGACGTGTCGGGTATTATGGAATGCATAGTATTCCATAATACCAGGTATTAGCAGAGGAATATTACATTTGTGACTTTTGTAAATACACTCGAAACAGAAATGACTTTCTTAAAAATATGGCTTTTATATTTTTTTATGTTTTAGGAAGTTTTAATTAGTTTTCTAATTATTTAAACCACCTGTTGTTGTTGTTGTCGTGTATGACAAAGTGCAAAGGTGTATATAACAAAATAAAGATATAGAAATGAGTCAAATATTGACAAAGGCGTAAATCACTGCTGTGGCAACATCCATGGCACGATCCGAGTATAGGATGTCCATGCTGTAGTCATTGTCTATTTTAAAAAGGGCACCAACAATGGAAGGACAGTTAAAAAGATGCTTGGGATCCAGTTACTTGCCTGGGCAGTGCCTGCATTCCACATATGATCTGGATCCATCAGGCAGAACCTTCATGCCCTTAAAATGTTTTGTCCTTAGTCTGGTTATTGTTGTTGTAATTTCTTGGCTATAATTTAATTCTGGCAGCGAGAATTTTTTTCGTAGGTTTGAGCAGAGCTTTTGTTTTGCGACTTTGTTGGCATCAAAGAACGTAGTCGATGAAGTTACAGGATAAAGGGTTCTGGCTTCATTGGCAAGGAAATCGGTCATCTCGTTCCCTTCGATGTCAACATGGGCCGGGATCCACTGGAGGGTGCATGATTTGCCCAATGCACCAATGGAAAGTAAAAGAGAATTGATTTCTTGGGTGAGTCCCATTTTTCCTTTCATGATGGCCTCAAGAGCAGATCTACAATCGGAGGGAACAATGATGCCGTCGGAATTAGAGATATCTGTCCATGTAAGGTAAATATCTAGGGCTGTCCTAATTGCTATGAGCTCACACGTGAAGTTGGAAGCAATTTGCCCTGCGGAGACCTTTTGCTTTGAAGTTGTATTATTTGGGTATTTTAAGAAAGACACCAGATCCACCCATATTGCACTCTGAGTCTGAAGAACCGTCAGTGTAGGCAATTACTAAACGAGGCCTCATAAAACTGATAATTGTGTCCATGCCTTTCCTTTTAATTGTGTCCTTAGATTCCTTTTTCGTGCAAATCTCAAGAAGGTCTAAAAATATTTTGGCAGAGGGAGGTAGTTTGACTGGAAAACAAGGTTCTTGAATGATGTCAAGGCTTGTGTGATTCAAGTTAATGTTGTTTCTGATGTCTTTATCAAACTGAAGTGTTGAAGATCTCTTCAGCCTATTCTTAGCTGTCCAGGAGTGAAAAGTGATGTTGGAAATATGTTGTTCGCCACAGCTTCTGATTTTGATTGTAAATTTAATGGTGGCAAGTTTCCTCCTGCCTTTCAATGATGGCAGGCCACACTCATTCTCAGCTGTCACATTATTTGTCGAAGACACAGCTCCGATGGTAATTTTGGACGCCCTGTACTGAACAGAGTCGATTTTCTCTGTTGAGGTAGAAGCTGATGGAGTCCAAACGGGTGCTTCATATTCGAGGATTGGTCTTATAAGTGCAGTGTAGGTGTTTAGGAGTGTCTTTGGTTTAGAACCCCAAGTCAAACCGCAAAGTTTTCAAAGAATATTGAGCTTCTTTAAAGCCTTTTGCGATACATTCTGTATATGCTTGGTAAACTTCAATTCCGCATCTAGCGTTAAGCCAAGGTATTTGGGATGGGAGATTTTTTTCAACAATTGAGTTATTTAACCTTAAATTGGGGAGAAAGGCTGCCCTGTTTCTCCTGTCAGTAAAAAACACACAGTATTTGGTTTTTTCTGGATTTATCAGCAGTTTGAGCTGTTTAGCCCAGTCTTCAATGTGAGAGAGATTTTCGTTCAGCCCATTTTCGGACATTATGATGTCAGTATGAGAGTGCCACACAAATGGCAATGTAATCTGCATTGCAGGCTATTTTAGCTTCATTAACAATGTGATTATCGACAGTGTTCATATAGATGAGAAAAAGGAGTGGGCTTAGGACCGATCCCTGCGGAACGCCTGTCGAAGATCAATGTGCCCTAGAGAACCTTCCATTTACCCTCCCAGCAAATCTCCTATCTCTTAAGAAGTCTTTGATCCATAGTAAGATATTGCCTGAGACGCCTAAGGAATGCAAAATTTCAATGAGTTTTTGTCTCCAAACCTGTCAAAGGCCGCAGAAAGATCAAGGAATACGGCTGTAGTTTTCCTATGAGGTCTTTCTTGAAATCCATCTATGATTGATTGCACCAAATAGAAAAGTTGGTCAACAGTGCTATGCTGGGATCTATAAGCTGTTTGGTAAAAGTGTAAAACTGTCCGCTTGATAAGCCATTTCATGATACGGGAATGAATTATTTATTCCATAATTTTACAGTAAGTGCTTGTAAGGGATATGGGCCGGAAATTTTTACAGCTAGCTGCATCCTTACCAGGTTTAAGAACAGGAACAATGACAGACATTTTCGACATTTTCCAGATAGTGGGTAGTTTGCCAGTAATCCAGGATAGGTTGAAAATCTGAAGAAGAATACTCCTGGCAAGAACACCAAAGTGTTTGATCATTGAACCGAAGATGAGGTTGATACCAGGAGACTTCTTAGGGTCAAGGCTTCTAATTACGCTGTCAAGTTCTTCCAAAGTAATATCATTAGAAAAATCCTCTTTTTGGTTGTAGGATTTACTTTTATTTAAAACCTGTCTGTAGATTTTCTTTTGTTTTCTATCTTCTCTGCTAAAACTCAGCCTGCTTGCCTGTTCATAATGTTGAGCTAGTAGGTTTGCAGTCTGCCTGTCAGTCGTGGATGTATATCCGCCAGAGGTAATAGCATTGGAGGTTGGTCCATTATTTTGTTGATTGCAGCGGTTGTTGAGGACGTTGATTACTCGCCAGTGGTGGTAATCTTTCCTTGGATCAAGCCTGCCACAATGATCAATCCATTTTTCTCTTTTACATGCAGCGATTTCATCCTCGACTTTGCGACTGATATCTATAAGATTTCTTCTGTTTTCGTCCCTATTGTTCTTCTCAAGTTCATGTCTGGCTGCATCTCTTTCTCGTATTAGTTCGTCTATATTATGATCTCTCCACAGTAGGGCACCCAATTAATTTTTCTCCTTCCTCTTGGAATGGAGACTTTGGCTGCTTTCTGCACACCAGAAATGAACTTCTGAATAAGAATTTCTAGGTCTTTGCAGGTTGTCATTTGTGTGCAGTAGGTCTCTAGGCACTCAGTGAACCGATTCCAATTGGCTTTACGGAAGTTCCAAGACCTCATATTTTGAGGTGGAGAATCGATATTCAAATCAAGACTTGTTATGATTGGGAAATGATCATTAATGGCACACTTCAAAACTCTCCATTTTGCTATATCAAGGCCCGAGAGATCCACTGCTGTGATGTCAAGTGCAAAGGCTGTGCCATTGGTTTTGGAGATATAGGTATATTCTCCCGTATTTAATGTTGAGAGATTTAGGTCGCAGAGTAAGTCCTCAATCCGTTCACCATTATTGTTCAAGTGGGGGCAACCCCAGGATGGACTTTTGGCATTAAAATCACCGAGAATTATTTTAAGGTCTGAAGGAGAAGAGCAAAGATCTTTAATAATATCTATGTCAATTTCGGATGTATCGGGATGGTATACATTGACAATTTTAACTGTACCACCAGGAAGGTCCAGTTTAATAGCATGGGCTTCTGTTACACTATTTGCTCGAAAGGTGCTAGATGGTAGAACCTCGGTGTACTTGATTGTTGGAGTTTTGATCAGAAATGCCAGGCCTCCTCCAGTGCTTGTCGTTCGGTCTCTCCGTAATTCTGTATATCCATTAACATCCATCCATGACAAGTGCAATTTAAACCACCTATCCCATAATACCCCACTATTCCATGAAACCCTCCATTTATCATTTTTCTTCAAAATAATTTTTTTATAACACAAAAATAAACATTATTATTTATTTTCTTATGTGATAATTCCTCAAAATCGCTTATAGTATTTATCCATGATGATTTTGGAGATTTTTATCAAAAACCAGTTAGGTTATTTTAAAAATGTAAATGGTATTCCATAACACCTAACTGTCCTCTGCGTGTTTTGTGATAGTCATTTTGCTCAGATTTTCTACTGTTTTTAATTTACCTATGTCATGAAATTCTAGTTTAAATTTATTTTTGAAATTCCATTGATAATATCGATAGAAGAACTTCGTAATCAGTGAACTGTCTTCATGTAATTACAGTTCATCTCAAAAGTTAAGATACTAAAATTAATGCTTTACAATTTTAAAAAAATCCTAAAATCAGGATAATTAGTAACAAGAATAATGATTTACTTCACTTAAAATATAAATAACTAACAATAAATGAAGAGAGGGGGCCCTTAATGCAGCAAATATAAACAAAGAAATTATATAGAGGGAAAATGCTTTTCCAGTGCTATACACAGATCTGTCTTGGAGGAGTGGATTACATTCTAAACGAGATGAATGCTCCAAGGAATAATCTCCACAGTAAAAATTAAAAATATGTTGGTCTATGGGGGAGGTAAAACCACCAGACTTCACCCTTGTGTACAGCACTGTGCTCGTCACAAAAGTTTATTCCAACGAAAATGTATAAATGTCAAAAGAGTCATAAGATGAATAAGAAACGTTTTTTCAGTCACTATAAATCAGCAAATTCTCCAATTTACTTAAAATCTTAATTTAAGTTCAGTTTGTTCAGAAATGTTTCAACAGTGTGTACAAATTTAAAAAATAGCAAACATTTATTATGGTACATAGAGAATCACGTGATCTGTTGAAAATCCTGTTGAAAAAATTTCTTCCTTGTTCAAGAAATGAAAATAATTTAACGATTTCTAAGAATCACAAAATCTTCCAACCATTGAAAACCATAATATTTTATTATGTATGTTTAGTATAAGCTATGATCATAATAATGCGTATGCTTTTCGCGAAGCTTGAAGATTAGTTTTAAAAAATAAGATCATTTGAATTTTTTTTTATTTCTTATTTTAATCAATACGTTTAAAGTTCCCTTGCTTTCATATTTATATTAGAACTTGTGTATGTGTGTATGCGTGTGTACATACTCACGTGTTTGGGAAATTTAAAAGATTTTGTAAATAATTACAGTGGCGTAACGATGAATTTTAGGGCCTCCTTGAAAAGTCAGGTTTTGGGCCCCAAGCCGAATCTTACAAAGGATTGTAAAACCATAACAAAAAGCTTTGGGCCCCCTAGAATCCTTGCGGGGTGTACGTTACGCCACTGTATAGTCCTATGTTCGATTTAGAATATTTTTATGTGTATTCAAAACACACACACAATGATAAATTAAAATCAATTAGTGATATTCTCGATTTTTTTATGCTGTTTATTGAAGCAAATTTCATGTTAATTTTCAAATATTAATTACTATTCATTAAAAATAACTAATTATATCCGATTTAATACCGAAATTAAGGATTATTCTAGTAAAGGTGTAAATTTTTTTGTTCTGATTGATTTAGCAATTTCAAAACATTTAATAGCCTTTTCTGCTAAATTATTCACAAAACGTAACACAGAATAATGTTAATCAAAAAGACATTTTTAAGTAATTTATCGTCTCATATTTATCTACAACATGAATTTATTTCAAGACAAATACAAGGAGAAAATAAATTAGTTAAAATTTTTTCCGAGTAAGCATGAGAATATTTATCTAATTTTAGAATTGCTTAATATTAAAAATTTACTCTTAATTTAATAAATATTTTACTCACAGCATTGCTTATAGCATAAGTCACAATTTTTAAATGTAAATGAAACTTAGCTACGTGTTAAACTTTTTCAGTATTTTGTTTAGTAAAATTTTATTTGTTTCTTTTTCGTTTGTGCCAATGTTCCATCACAAAAATATTTTTCTTCAATAAAAAAAAATTCGTAAGTAACTGATATTTGTAATATTCACTGTAAATACTATTTTTCTATGAAAATCAAAATATTTAATTCAATGCAAGTACAGGGAAATCATCTTCATTCTAATAGTTCCTAAATGACTCATTTTTAGTGGTTATCCTACGATAATCTCTTCTGAAGTGTATTTTTAATCTCGAGCGTTTCGTAATACTTGGTTTCATATAAATATAGATAAAAATTAATAGAATTTTTTTTTTAAGTTTTAATTTTTTTATAGCTTATATTTTGCAATAAAGCCTTTTGATTAAGATTGATACTTGGCAAATTTTTTGTATGCAATCACTTTTGTAAAGTGCTCATTATAAAAACATAAATATAATGATATAGTGTGTTATTTCGTCTATTTAGCGTTTGTCATTGTACTGAGCTATTTTTATCATTTATTATGTTACTAGAAACCATGAAATTCAAGAAAGTTTTTCTTAATGGGGTACATTCATCTGACGTCATAGTCACATGTTAACTTGATTCACGTGTTTCTAGACAATGAGTTCATAAATTCACGTGGTGTCAAAGTCACGTGACAGCTTCGATCACGTGTTTTCAGCCCAAAGGCGGATTAAGCTAGTTGAAGGCCCCTGGCGGTAAGAAGGACGTCTTAAAGCATGTGTCAAATGGGTCCAGGGCCTCACCCTCCGTGGGATCTCGTTTTGTTCTCGACTCTGCCTTAATAAGATCATGATCCGGATAATTTAATGGTCAAATATTATTCCCGTAAATATTCTCCCAAAAACTGGGAATTTCAAACTGCATGTCAACTGGCAAAAGTGGTAAGACTGTATTATTATGTGATGACCGCTGTCCATGTCTAAGACTGCGCCTAGTATCAGAAACAATCTCATTCAACTCCTTTAATCAAAATGAGACTATCGGTCGAGCCGGTGCCTAGGTTTTTAAGATTTTGTGTCATGTACATTTATTTGTTTCAAATTACCATTTGAACGAGTATTTGATAACGCCTGCTATATACTGTCTAATCTAAAGATCTCAGGTAGGGCCTACATTTGCATAGGGACCCAGAGCCTCGAAAATATTAAGATTTTTCTGGACCCACGGCCTCAAAGAGTCTTAAGGAGTCACTGGGTAAAAGGTTTGAGGCCCATGGGCTAAAAAATCGAAAAACTGAAACAGTGAAAAGATTCTCTCTTATAACTGGAGTTCTTCAAGCTAGAGGCCTCTGGTGACTGCCAACCGCTTAATCCGCCCCTATTTCAGTCAATGAGTTTGTAAAATCATGTGACGTCATTATTTAATAAAGGCAGTTATTTGTTCCTAACCAATCAGCTTATGCACTACGCTGTTGCCAACGTTTGCTTTTTACAGAAACTTTTGTTTAAGAAATACATACATTTGTAAACAATAACTACGCACGTAGATAAGCAAAAGACACTTAAATCAAACTACATGTATAAGATTTTTTTCCCCTTAATTTTAAAACACTTTTTGGAGAATCTTCATAGTTGAACAAAATATAAGATTTAACCATTTACCAAATTTGAGAAACTGTACCTAAATTTTATTAGTAGAACAAAAAGTACAAGTCTAAAGTCAGCTTTGAATTCGAAGGAGAGAACGTGATTACATTCATTATGCGAGTGTCATAAATTTACCTCGTTTGAAAGTTTTCTTGAGCGATCTACTTTGATATATATGAGAGTCGGGTGTAATGGAATACCATTTACATTTCTAAAAAAAAAACTTTACTGGATTTTGATAAAAGTCTCCAAAATCATCATGAATATATATTATTAACGGTTTTAAGGCATT
Organism: Trichonephila clavata; assembly: GCA_019973975.1. Taxonomy (NCBI): domain Eukaryota; kingdom Metazoa; phylum Arthropoda; class Arachnida; order Araneae; family Nephilidae; genus Trichonephila; species Trichonephila clavata. The sequence continues at coordinate 44,426 of BMAO01032821.1, forward strand.
ATCACTTGTCAAAAATAATAATCAATGGCGTAGCTACCAATGAGCTACTCAATGCAGTGCACCGGAGCCCTCAAGCTCTTGGGAGCCCCTCGGACTCTGACCACCAAGCAAGCCGAATTTGCAATAATTACTCCCAAATTTAAGTTATAAATATAAAAGATTGCAAAAAACGTAACTATAATAATGTTGAAAGTTTTTTCAAATTTGTAGGGAATTCCCCTAAATTCTTTTCGTTGTTTGCTCTCTGTTGCGAACTTAACTTATTGAAAAGAGTTTATGTTATTTTCAATTTTATTTTTTTATTTTTCTATAAACTGTCTCTTGAAAATAAACTTTAAGTTCCCTGAAAAATCTTACCATATTTATCAGTACAACTTAAAAAACAAACACAAGAGAAGCAATTCCTTCCTAGTTAAATTCTATTTTTAATAACAATATGATTCCTAAAAAGCTAGTTTCCTGTTTCAGTATTTCACGCAATCTTCTTGTTTCTGCAATACACTGATGTCATTTTGCCTTCCCCTCTTGCCTCCTCTGCTTTTTTGCAGAGGTATTTTTTTAAAAATAATGATAATAATATTGTATTGTATTTCCTTGTTCATGCATATTTTTTGTATCATTTCCTGTCTATCTCGGCAGACCATTTTGTAGCTCTCAGCCTTCTGGTAGATGAGTTCGATCCTCCGGAATAAATAAATAAATAACTACGGATTCCCCAATGGCGTTTTGTAGCGTAGGATTATCTTTCTGCTTCCTTTTAAAGTTAGGAAGTACTCGAACACATTCGAATCGTATTGGATAAATTATAAAACTAAAATTGTGGATACAAAAAAAGAAAAGAAACAACGCCAAGAAAGAGAAGACAGTAAATATATATATATATATATAAAATTTGTATATTTAAAATATTAAAATATTTTTACTTGATAAAATCCAACCAAAATAGAGCCCTAATTTTTTTTTTCTTCTTTTTTTGCACCTGGGCCTTTGGATACCTAGCTACGCCACTGATAATAATATTCATTTTGTTGTTATAAAAAAAACTATTTTTTAAATAAATGATAAATGGAGGGTAATATGGAATAGGTGGTTTAAACCATTGGAAATTCACAAAAAGTATTTATTTTTAACTGTAAAAGCTATGTTTTTAAGAATACGTGAAAGTCATTTCTTTTTTGAGTTTATTTACAAGTACCACAAATATAATAGTCTTTCTCTGCTCCAGTACATTTAAGGTGAGGCCTCTTTGATCTTCAGAGAGTTTTCCGTTACAGAAGAAGATACATTCAGCGTGTCAGTTTTCCGGTTCTTTAATTGATGGCGTGAAATCCATTACAGATTATCCTTTCAAAATGGAACGATTCTTTGCAGCTAATACTGGAGTCATCTATAAGTCTAGAACCTTCTAGCTGTGGCGTGCCAAACCAACCAATATGATTCAGCGTGCCACGCAGTAGGACATGTTTGAAACAATTCGATTCTCGTGATAATGCATGCAAAATTATAGAATAGAGGTCAGTAATTTAGATTTACAGTTTTATTTTCTATTAGTTTTGCATCATTTAATGATATTTTTTAACATAAAAACAAACAGCATGAAATATAATTATTTCTTCAACAAAAATAAAATAATTAAAACTGTACATATATTACATATTTTTGAACGTATTTATTAAAATAAGAAATAGACAGCATAAAATATAAGTATATCCTTCATTATAGTTAAATAAAATGATAAATAAAAATTTTAATGCGAACCTAGTGCGGAACTCTACTTTCATATCGTAAAATCAGAGGTATAATAAGTGACTTTCAATTTGACACGATTCTGAGCATTCAGTTGTTAAACAATTTCTTTGCACACTCGAAATATTTTTCAGATGAGGAAAGTTTTTTTACTTTGATATGTAGAACCAAAAGCGGAAAACGGAGTACTTTCTCTCTTCGAATAATTACATCTCTCCAAGAATGACATTCAATGATTTACAAAATAGCTGTAAATTTATCTTTAGAGTTATCGTTCAGATTTTATCGTAATTCCGTTGAAGATCCATAATTCTTAAGGAGTTTGTCAAATAAGGTCCATTACAGATTTATCAACTTCCATCCACTCAAAAATTGAGAAATTTGGAGAGTAGAGCAGAGTGCCACTGAGAATCGTCTTACGTGCCACATGTGGCACGTGTGCCATAGGTTGCCGACCCCTGGTCTAGAAGTTCGGGTTAACTGAGTGTCTTTAAATGTGCTTTTTTTTTCTGAAGTCCCTGGTTCCTGCTTTTTGTTCTTTTCTTTTGGGTTTGTCCTTTTACACTTTTTTTATGGAGAGTACGTTATTGTAGAAAAGATCTTGCTCTTCCCTGAGTCTTTTGTTTTTGTTTTGTTTCCATTCCAAGGGATTCAACTTTTAAAAAATGTACTTTATTTTCAAATGAGACTTTATTACTATTTATATAATTCATAACTATTGTTTAGCTATCAATATTATACTACAAACTCATTTTTTAACTTTATTTTTATTCAGTATATTTCGTCGGATCATATTGAATATTATACTTTTGCGTCGGGTATCCGACACCCATCTTAGAAAATGAATCTTTAAACTGAACGATAAAACACTATCAGCTAAAAAACGACCACAGTATTACAAACTACAATTCTTTTAGTTTACATTTTGCTTAGCTTTAATGTCCAAGTCACATATGTACTAGTATGTTAAAATGTTTGAAAACTTACCTGCAAAAACTTTTGAAAATCGCAAAACACACTTTGTTTTGTAGTGAGTGACATGGAAATAGCAAGAAGTTAACTATCACTGAAATGTGCATCATGAGAGTCTTTCTTCAGAACTTCAAGGTTTCAGTGGCTTTACCTAATCCTGAGGGGGCTCTATATCAAAATTCTTTGGGGACCCTTTTCTGAAAAATAAAATGATTGCATTTATAAAACTTATTTAAAAGTGTCATGTCATACATATGGCGGGCCCCGTATCATTGATACAGCTCATACGGCATTGTCTTCGCCCCTGATAACTAGCTACAAATAGAGTCAAAACCACGGTATTCCTAATTACCGACTCTCATCTAGTTTAAAAATTTAGCAATAAAATAATAAAAGTAAAATCAACTATCTCAAAGTACTACAACATATTTCTTTAAATCGTGACACTTCCAGGTTTTTGTTTGCATTAAAGAAATCAATCATTTTCTTTTAAACTTAAAGCATCAAAAATTGAAACGAAAGATCTGTTGTTAAAAGGCCACATTTAAATCAAAATATTTTATCATCTAAAGGCAGAAAATATATCTTAAAACTTTCCAAATAAAAATTATCTACAAATTACAGAAGAATCTATTTATAAAGCGCCTTGGACGCCAAGTAATCGACTTCGAATTTCGGTCTCATCAATCGCCATTACGAAACAAATATTCAATGTAAATAATAAAACTAGTTATCAATATGACATAAATGTTATATCATTAAAAATAAGTGTTAATAAATTGAGCAACGATGAAGAGTCATCACGTTTTTTTAGCGCGTGAACGCTTTGTGCTTTTGAAGTCGAAGGCAAAGAAACGGAAGTGACGTCATAAGACATCCTGCCACGATATTTATGGAAAAGAATATCATGTTTAAAAACAGATGTTCTTCGGATTACAATAACGTCTTGTATTAACAGTGAGGCATCACATAATCGATGCATTAAACAACAAACATTACGTAATATGTGACGGCTTTTTTAATCGCTTTTTTAGGAATAGTTAAAACACGATTAATAGTAAATGAGTTCTACTGTAGATATTTTTTTATTGATTTGTGTGTTACTCTTTCTACGTAGTGTTTAGGGTACAGAAAAATTATACTGTTTCATCACCATATGAGAATGGACGAAATTCACACCAGGCAGACGCCAAGCGGGGAATCACGTGACAAATTGGGCAACAATTGCACGTGTTTTCCATTACCGTGGTAGAACCGTATAAGCAAATTGTTGACATTCTTTAGCTTTAATTTTATCTAATTAAAATATGTGATATCATTGTATTTCTTGCATTATTCTAGTGTATATATTTGTTGGGAAATAATCTTAACAACTTTTTTACATAATTTTTGGGTTTTTTGTAATTTATTTATCTAATTAGGTATTCGTCTGCTTCGACTAGTGTTAGCTGGTGTATTTGTTTATAGTTCTTGATTCACTTAGATATAGCTCTCAGTTATTTTAGTTCTCAATTAATTTTGTAGTTCTTTTTTTTATATTCGATGACAAATTTGTGAGTAACATGTCGCTTACTGAGCCTGATTGCTCAGTTAGGTATTAATTTTTTTTTTATCAAAAGCGTTGTAAAAGCATAAATGAAGAGAGTAAAGTACAAGTCATTTGTTGAGATCAGAACAACTTCTGAGGTAAGTTATAAATTATTTTGTGTTCTAATTTAGATACTTTCTGAAACTATTATGAATGCATTGCTATTTACTCATTTATGCTTTAGTTTAACTCATTGTTATAAAAAACAAAATAGGTTTTAATAACATTAATATTGTTATTTATCATTGAATTATAAGTTGATTCTAAAAGATTAAAAGTAATGGCAACTATTCAAATTTAGCAGCTTTTTAAACATCTGTAAAAGAAATGTGAATGCACAAATTTAAATTTTTTGAATAGCTATATTATCAATGATAAGTTTATAATTTGATTCTTATATTTTAGAGTAGCATTGAATATCAATTGCATTGTTTTCTATTTTAATGAATATTCATTATTATGCTTTAGTCATTACATAGTTATTGCTATTTATGAGTAAATCCTAATTTGATTCCAACACATTAAAAGTAAAGACAAGAAATGCCAAACCATTTTGATAAAGAAATGTAAATTTTTTCATTTAAAACTTAAATTCAATATGGAGAAATGTGTTTACATTTAAGATTCTCCCAAATTGTTACTAATTTTTCTTATAAGGCATAGTATTTTTAAATCAAGCACTTTATGATGTGTTTTTATATAAAAAAAACTGTTAATTTTCACTTATTTAAAATTTTTATTCATATAATTTATTTATTTAAATTATGGTCTTTAGATAAAATAATTGAACATAAATTAAGCTGAAAATTAACTTTAGCACAAATCTTTCAACATTTATTAACCAGTAGACTAATATGTAAATACCGAAAACTCATAGAAATTTACAATCTAATTTTAGAATTTATTTCTTTTTAATATTAATACTTTTTTTTAAACTTAAGGTTATAAGTGCAACATGCACTTGTCCTGCTGGAGGCACTCCAACATTTTGTAAGCAGGTATTTGCAACGGTTTATGTTCCAACAGAAAACAAAGATGGTTTCTGCAAAAGTGGAGACAGATCGTGCTACTTGGTATATTGCATTGTTTACCTGGTTTGCGGGTAGATAGTGAAAGTACCCAGATGGTGCAGGACGATGCAGATTGAAATGGCAAGATTCTTTGGAAATTGTTATTGTTTGGAAGTGCGAGTCATGATATGAATGAAATGTGTCCGCATCTGCAATGAGCAGACAACATGTTGCAAGGACAGAAATCACCACGGCACGAATTGAAGAAACTACTTAGATTGATCAACGGTAACTCAGCTTTAAATCTCGTCAGAGTTGGGATTGAGATATGGTAGCACGCAGTATATCATTTTCTGATGTGCTGCGATATTGTACTGAGACTGGCTCAATGGACAAGGACCTGATTTCTACCTAGACAGATTAAACAAGTAGGTTCTGCATTCTCTATGATAAATGCCTAAATAGACTTGGTGATTATGATGAAATGTGATAGGTGAATATGCCTCTTAATTCCCTTTTGTATTTTCTGTATATTGTAAATAAATATTTTTTATTCGACTTGTAACCTTTTTTTCTGCTCGCCCCACGTAGTTATGCATATTTCTTAATGATTTGTGGATTTTATAGATGTATCTGTTTTACAGTGTTAAGCTTTTTAAAATAATTTTGTACATAAAATATTAAGAGTTGATAGGTAAGTATTTCATATATATTTAATCCTCTGATGAAATTTTTTTTACAATTTCATGAATTGCATATTTTATATTAGTGTGGCTTACCAGTATAAGATATTTGAAATGATGCTGTAATTTTGTGGTTTGCTTTATCAATACTATAGAAAGTTCTTAATTTTTTTTCCCTTTGTACTAGTATGCTATTAACTGGTATACTCGTTCTTCACACGGGTGGGAATTTATATATATCAAAAATGTTATGCATGAATTTTCTCATTTTTTTTCAGCATTTAGAGATGAAAAATAACAATTGTCTATAAAATATATTACATTTACGTCAAGTTTGCCTACCTACACTTAAAATTCAAATTTATATTTTATTTCATTGGTGATCAGTTTGATGAAAATGAATTTTATTTTTACAATGTATTACATGTAAATACTTTATACATATAAAGATATCTAAAATGATTCTAATAAAATAAAAATTGGACATAGCAAAGTTTTTATAAATAAGTAAATGTAAGGACTCAAATTGATATTTTAAAGACTTGTAATTCAATTCTTAGCATTTAATAATCTCCCACTTTGTGGAAACTATGAAATAATATGAACAGCTATAAATGGAAATTGTTTTAGTTCAATAGAATAAGTAAATATGACCCTGTGTTAATTTATCAATTGTAAACAAAATTTTAAAAAACCTCTAAAAATAGAATTGTGCATAACTTAGCAAATTATAAAAAAACCCAGTAGAGAAATTTACATGTTACTTCTATAACACTGCAATATTGATACAGTTTTACGTGAATAGATTTATATAAATATACCAAATATTAATTCTGATTTAAAAACCTGCGAAAAACATGAATTAGAAAAAAGTTACAAGACATTTGTTAAGTTTACAACAAAAATGTAGATGAAATCAGTTAGCAACAGAATTTGATTTTGAATGTAAGAGATTTAAATAACACACAAGATATATTGCAATACATGCAAAATAAATATAATGAGTTATTTCTACATGTATTAATTGTTTTAATACTTTTTTCTTAAGTTGCAATTACTGTAGCAAGTGTTGAGAGCTCTTTCAGCATATTAAAAAGTTACCTTCAGCAGTTGCTATATTAAGCATCAAACAAAAAAATTAAAACTTTTATAAAAATAACATCACGCAATAAAAAACATGTGTATGGGTATGCGACACTTGGACCACAAGTTATTATTAATGCAAATATGTACTATATTAAAAATTTACATTAAAATTTTTAATAAATACTTTTTTTTATATGAAGTGCCTATAACATGTTGATCTACTTCTTTTATATTGTACAATATTAAGGGAATGTACCATCAGAAAAAGTGAAATAATTTTCAGAAATTCAATTTAATTATCCTTAATTTTAAATAAATTTTTCTTATTGAATTACATATAATTTATAAAAATAATAGAAAATAATGATTTATGTATAAACAATAGATGGTTCCAAAATACAATTTAAACGTAAAAAAGTTTACTTTAAGCCGTTGTTCATCTCATATTAAAGTGAGTTAATATGAAAGTTTTTGATTAATAATATTTATCCATTGGTGAAAATGAATTTCATTTTTACAGCACAATGAACTGCAAATTAGATGGAAAAAATACAATACAATATATATATATAAATGAATAGTCGCATAAAATTTCCATTCACAATTAAATTCAAAATTTGTCAAACCAAACAAATATTTCTGTACAATTTCAATGATGAATAATATTTATATATATATAAAACAGCGAATCACAAGATTATTGTGTTGGACATTCCATAAACTTTTCAGGTCATAAATTAATTGAATATATTTTGGCCATAGTATTCAAAAAATAAGAATTTTTCAAACAAGAAAAAATGTACAACCAGACATAACAAATAATTTCCAGTAATTGAGGTGTGTGTGTTTTTTTTTAAAATTGGCTTAAGTCACTTTGTTTTAAAGCTAAAAAGTACCCTTTTTAAAAATGTTTTTTGGAGACAATAACAGCAAAAGTCAGTTTGACCAGCTATTATTTCACTGTTTAAAAAAAAAATTAAGAATTTAAATCTTTTCAAACTCATAATATGCCCAATGTTTAAAATTTTTTAGTCATTTTAAGTGATTTATGTTTCATAGGTTACTGCGAAAAAGGTTAGTATGGATTTGAAAATCTGTTTCCTTGTTGATTTGTAATAATTATTTTTCTCGCTGAACTTGGAAAAAACACAAGATTTTTTAAAAAATATAACCAGAAATCTCAAACCAGAATCCATACTAACTTTTATAAAACATACCAATTGAGAGTATCTACAAAAACTTTCAACACTATCTTGAACAGAAAAAATTAATGAAAAAGCTTCTAAGATACATAAACTATTTTTTAAAACAAAAATTGTCCTTGAAATCAATTTTAATTATGTAACTATAAGAACATGATATACATAACCAAGCAGAAATAATTTTAGCAATGAAAATTTAAAACTATTAAATCCAAATAAACAACTTAGTTACAGTAACACATAGCTAATTATGTACGAGATAAGACAAATAACAAGTACGAGTTCAAAACACTCAGATTTTTTGTCAGATTTTAAAAAATGATTTTATTTCCTACAATAACCGTTTCTTTAACTGATCGATCAACCATTTGAGCAAAATAAGACATTTTAAAAAATTATAATGTAAACTAAAGAACGAAATAATCGTAGCTACTGTAGTAAACAAACAGTATGTGGTCACGTGCCATAGTTTTCACGTGATCGTGACGTCACATGAATTTAGTCCATTCATAACGGTTTTATTTTAAATAAACTACTCGCTTTTTAGAAAAGAAGTTTGGAGCAGAATATATATTTTGTTTTCAAATAAAGCTTTTCATATTTAATTTTTTCTAAGGGCTGGAGGACATTTTAATGTGAATAAAACAACTTATGTAGCGTTGTATAAAGAAGTGTATTTCATATTTTATTAGTTTTTTACTAATATTTTTTATTGATCTATACGTACTTCCAGTGGCGTAACGTACACCTCCGCCTCTCTCATGAGTTTTTTTCCAGAAATTCGATTGCATATATACAGTTCTACTTAATTTTAAACATGACTGGGTGGCGTGGTTGTTTGTCGCTGGCCTTCTGCACCCAGTTTGACCCCGGCCCAAGTCGGTGGATTTTCGCGATGCAGAAAATCGACAGCGGCCATGTCGTATGATTATACGGCACGTAAAAGATCCCTAGAGTGCCTGTTTGGCTTGAGCGCTCTCGGCAAAATTAAATCCTGGTACAAGTTCGCATCGTCAGAGCTCAGATGCCTCCCTCTGTGGAGGAAATTGGGCGTCAAAA